>JASFAX010005210.1:0-36928 GCA_030737875.1 Allium sativum | reverse complement strand
TGGTTAAGTGTTGCCTTCTTGTGTTAACATAACCCTACCACAAATCAAGTTATATTTGTTAAGTGTTGCCCTCTTGATTTAACTTAACCTTACCACAAATAAAGTCATATTGGTTAAGTGTTGCCCTTTTGATTTAACTTAACCTTACCACAAATCAAGTCATATTGGTTAAGTATTTCTTATTACTTAACCTTGCCCATTCATCATGCTATACTGGTTAAGTGTTTCCTATTAACTTAACCCTAGACATTCATCTTGTTTTATTGGTTAAGTGTCCCTATGAACTTAACCCTTGTCATTCATCTTGTTCATTAGCATTAATTGATTTATTAATGCACCAACCTCTCACATTAGATATGTGTTGTTGTAGTCACTGGATGGGCTGGGCAGTTCCGGGCAATTTTACACCACAACTCAATCTAACCTTGTGAAAACCCGTAACTTCCCCGGTGAGGAAAGCGCGGATAGTTCGAGAACAAGCCACAACAGAACGCAGACGGAAGGACATTTCGTTATATTTTACAACAATGCATCAGATTACAAGAATATACAGAGTATAAATGAATATCACACAGAAATATCAGAGATTTAAATTACATTTAAATACATCGCAGCGGAAAATAATACAATACACAACTAGAAGAGATATACGGATACAAAGCTTTCCGGATATCGTTCCAGCTGTAAACCAGGATCCTGTGAATATAAATCTGCAAAACCAAAACTACTAGCTGCCCGTGTGGAAAATAGGGGCACCCAGAGTTTAGGTCAAAACAATAAACTCCAGGTCAGTCATGGGACTGGTGTGAGAACTAAAACAGTTATAAATCTTTATTTTTAAAGTTAGGTAAATCAAGGGACCACGCCGTATAACACGGAACGGGTTTCCTCCCAAGAATACCAGTGCATAAAACAACAACGCAATGCTAAATAAAGAAAATGAAGCTATTATAAGACTCAGGTCCTATCACACAATGTAACGCAAGCCGGGGGATAGGGTTTTTACCTTATAATAGCCAAGAATGCTTGATACGTTTAAAACAAATCATTTGATACTATTATAAGTGCATAGTGTATAAAACAACTTCAAATCATAAATATCAATCATAGGCGGCATGAATGCCCCATACCACTATGTCGCCATATATAGGTTATACAATCAAAATCGCAAAGTCACGTATTTGGAAATTGGATTTCCATCTATGAACCGAGGCCAGGGATCATCCTCACCGTCTTCGAGACAATCTAGCCCATGTCTCCGGAACAGCCGCAACTGCCCCTTGGAGCGACAGGGCCGGTCCACCGATGTGGATTATAGTGCCTGAACAATACGTTTCTCCACCCTTTGGGGCGTAAATGAGCCAACGAATGGCTCCATCGGACACGGATCGTCCGATCTAACCGAAGCGCCTCGCAACAGCAACAACCACATAGGTGAAAAGTATATAAATGTCAGGGCTGGTAGGTCACTGACACCACCCTAGCTAGAAAGAAACGCATGCCCTCCCTGAGGTCCTCTCCCGTTTTTGGTTCACAACCGGGGTGCGAAACTCGCGAAGTAAACGTTACACAAAGCTACGCCACAAAGGCCGTGCTTTGATCATCACCACAAGACTTTGCTTTTCAACAGAAGCCTCGATCAGTTGCCACTTAGGCATGCCACACAGGCAATTCACTCCATGCGTTTGATATCCATCAATATATAACCCCTGAGCTCGTACGTCTCAGAGAAGGGAGTTAAGCAAGAGAATAAATTCTCCGCCGCCAAACAGATATATATTTAATAGAGATCAATCGCACGGACTAAAATCCAATGTCAGACACACAGTCCATTTACAAGTCCGTTCTGGGTCTGAACGAAACCGGAGGCACCTAGTACCCCGCATATCCATCGATCTCCAAGTACGTCTGGACGATCACCAACTGTTTCCATCTTCTTGGGTGTACAGCCCAATCAAGATCATCAGTAATCACCCAAACGACGTGAAGACTTCCGGTCTTCGACCATCGTCTTCATCTTCGACTTATCGTCGTATCAATTATTCAGAATGGGATAAACCCGGTCTTTTCGAATAACTCGCGTATATTTTAAATAAGTGTTACACAAACACAACATACGCCTCATTCCAATTCATCAGTCACTAATCGTAAATTAATCAAGAGAATAATTCCCCAAATATTAACCCCGAAGGCCGAAACCAACATCAGATCAATATCCAGAAAACCGTTCTGCTTAGCTAACCAACAGTTAGTTTCTAAATTTCACATTCATAGGGAAAGGTTCCCATAAATTTTATCAAAGATAAATCATTAGAATTTATTCTTTAATCTACTTTTGAATATCAATTCAAACTAGTCGGGATTAACGAACCTTACCGAAATAATCATTTGTTTTAATTTCCCAATCCCAACCTATTCATCCCATGAAGTAAAACGGGTCTTACTTCATATCTAACACCACGGTGTTATCGGTAAATTTAATTACCATTTCACGTTTAAATCTAATTAAAGATTTAACTATCGCCTGGAGCAAAACTGGTGATACTCCATTCTCGATCTTTTCAATCTAATTAAAGATTCATTAAAACTCCACTTAGTTTTAATCGTTAACTGGGTTAAAGAATCAGTGTCATTTAAAACACGGTTCACAATAAACCCAAAATCATATTCCATTAATTATCGGGTTAAAGAACGAGTGTTATTTAAAAACACCATTCACGATAAACCCAAGAATCAATATCAACTCAATTCCAATTAAATATTGTTTAATTGGTACACTTCATTAAATCTAAATAAAAAGATTTAATCTTTTCTCAACTGGGTTCAAGAACAGTGTTAATGAAGACACCATTCACGACAAACCCAAATCGCATTTGATATTCAATACAAGGCTCGGAATAGAAAATATATCGGCTTATATTCAATATCAAATTCTACGATTAACAAATGCCGTATTGGAAATAACGATATAAATATATATCTTTCAAATTTCCATAACAACA
The DNA here is from genome assembly GCA_030737875.1 of Allium sativum. NCBI lineage: Eukaryota > Viridiplantae > Streptophyta > Magnoliopsida > Asparagales > Amaryllidaceae > Allium > Allium sativum. The sequence continues at coordinate 33,926 of JASFAX010005210.1, read as the reverse complement.
TCCGTATAATCACGAATTCCAACATCGAAATATTCCGAAGACAATTTCGATTCAAATCCACTCCAATGCAATCATTGGAAATTCTGGTTATTTTTAAAACCCTTTTCAAATTCAATTTCTTTACCTAAAAATAAATAGAATTATAATTCTAGTTCAAAACTAGTTTATTTCGATAAAAATCTATTTTTATCTTTTCAAATATGGAGTTTTTCGTCCCAATTCTTACTAAATCATTTCTTATGATTTTACACAAATTATTACTATTTTTAATAATTTTATCCAGGCCCGTACAGTCGATTTCCAACAACGGCCATCGAATTGCACTTACAGCGACCTTTTCCAAATTTGATTTGGACGTATCTCCAAATCCAACCGTTAGATTTTGAATTTCTAATATTCGTTAGAAAGCTCTTTCCGATACGAACCCAACGGTTCCGGTTTTAGGAGAATCTGACGGTCGGATCTCCCGTAATATCCGTTTGAAGTCAATGGTCGAAATTCGCGAACTGCCGCGGCGCGGCGCGTTCTATTCAGGCCATTATATTATATATATATATAATATATATAATATATATTTCGTCGATTTCTATTTAAAACGAATTTTATAAATCGTTTTGATTTCGTTTCAAAAACAATTTCAACTTCCATTTCAATTCAAATCCAAAATTGAATCTTTCCTTATAAATTCGTTTTAAAATTCATTTCTATTCAATTCAAATTTCAATTCAATTCAATTCGAATTCGTTTTCATGTCTATTCAATTCAAAGTGGTTTTCTATTCGATTCAATTCAAATTGGTTTTCTATTTGATTCAAATTCGTTATATATTCAATTCAATTCATTTCGAAATCGTTTTATATTCAGTTCATTTCGAAATCGTTTTCAATTCAATTCATTTCGAAATCGTTTTCAATTCAATTCATTTCGAAATCGATATAAATATCGATTCACGTCAAAATGGCGCATCTCTAATCAACACGGCTTCATATCATTCTATTTTCAAATATTCTATTTCAGATATTTCCTATTATCAAAATATTTGTTATTGTCAAAATATTTCGTTCAACACATGACTAATCTCAACGGATGAGTACAGTCAACACATGAACCTTTATTTTATATTGATAAAGATGTAAATTTTATTATTAAAATATTTCGTTCAACACATGACTAATCTCAATGGATGAGTACAGTCAACACATGAACCTTTATTTTATAATATTCTTTATTTTTCAAATTGGAATGAGGCCCAATCAATTACCATATAAAGTTAATTATATGGATTTTCATACTACACATGTATAATAGCATTGAAAAATACTCAACCATCAACCAAAGTGCACTACACTGTATAAGCATCAAATATAGATATCTAACGCTTATAACAGCCTGTCAATCAATCGATCGACATATCTAATCAATCAGGATGAGTGAACTTCAAATTTCATCCCAACACCCGTGTGGGGTTTCAAATCAACAAACATTTATTTTTATTTTTGCAGTTGGGCGATGTGTAAAATTTATCGTCCCAATCAATGTCCTTCAAATAAGTGTACATAAACAAACCGTCCGGTTTGTAAATGAATATTTTATTTTATTCACTTCACGTTAAAAATTATATTTTTAACGACAAAACATTTTATTTTAACTTATGAATTTCTATTCAGTTCATTCTTTAAATAAAATGATATTTTTATTTTTCTAATTTATTTTAGGAAATTTCGGCGGCATAACGGCACGATACTAGAAACGGGACGAGGCCTAGCCTTATCCTCGGTCTAGTGAAGGCCCACGCCATTCACACAACAATCAAATCCATTTCATTTCACCAAACAATTCAATTCAAACCAAAGCATCTAACTAATTTATGCAACCAAACAAACAAGTCCATGGTCTGTAGACGATTGTGTCGGGTGCTACTAAGCACCGTCTGCATCCTAGTATATATATATATAACTAGAAAAAGAAATTGAAAGGTGAGAGATTCTCACCAATAGCTATCCAACCTCCACGGCACTTCCAATGCAGGAAATCTTCACTGTTCTCGTCTCTTATCACTTTTGACTGGCCGTATTCTCTACATATATAAAAATCACATTTTTACTTTGCTATTCAATATATCAAAATCGAATTTTTACTTTGCTATTCAATATATAAAAATCGAATTTTTTACTTCGATGTTCAATATATAAAAATCATATTTTTACTTCGATGTTCAATATATAAAAATCATATTTTTACTTTGATGTTTAATATTTAAAAATCTTATTTTTACTTCGATGTTCAATATATAAAAATCTTATTTTTACTTCGATGTTCAATATATAAAAATCTTATTTTTACTTCGATGTTCAATATATAAAAATCTTATTTTTACTTCGATGTTCACTATATAAAAATCTTATTTTTACTTCGATGTTCAATATATAAAAATCTTATTTTTACTTCGATGTTCAATATATAAAAATCTTATTTTTACTTCGATGTTCAATATAAAAATCATATTTTTACTTCGATGTTCAATATATAAAAATCTTAACTTTCATTGTTAAAAATTAAAACTTTAAATCCTATAACAATCAACACTTCTGTTCTATGTAAAATAAAAAAAAATAAAAATCAATTCTGAAAAGAGAATTTAAATAGATAAAAAGCTTACAGTGGAAGGGGGAAAGGGGATTGGCTGCGCTAGAGGGGGGAAAACGGTCTTCACGCGAGCCCTGGAGGTGGAGGGGGCTGAGGAAGCAGCGTCGGGAGGCATCGGGCGTTGCAGTGGCGATTTGGGGCGAGGGGGGTTTGGGTTTTCAACGTCGTTCGACAGGAGGAGGGGGGGAGCGGAATCGCGGCGGCGGCGCCGTTGAGGTGGGGGGGGCGCGATGGAGGAGCAGTGATGGCTGCCGGAGGAGGCGTCGCGAGATCGAGCGTTTTGTTTTTTTTCTTTTTTTTTTTCCTTCTGAATACAAAGGGAGATAAGGGGGAGGGAGGGTCATATAAAGAAATATATATATATTTAATTATTTTTAAATTCCATAGGGTTGACTTTTAATTCGAATCCCAAATCGAGACCAACAACTGTCGCCCCTAGCGTAAGACCCCCATTCCGAACACAATGGGATATGTTTCGTAAGCCGATTCGACCGTTACGATCAGTTTCCGTTGAATTTACATTTAAATCATTATATTGAATTTTAAACGTACATTTCATTTTACAGGGGTCACATACTAACTCGAAAAATTCCAGAAAAATATTTTCTAGCTTCGTATCGACGATACGGTCCTATCAAAACTAGTTTCATCGAATTCTGAGAACGTTGGAAAAATGGCCATTTTCCAGTCGATTAAAATCAACTGAAACTGGTCAAACGCATTTTCCTTTGCCACGCTCACATATTGATTCGAAAAATTATGAAATTTGAAACCTAGCAATAACTTTACATTGCGGATCCAACAAAAGTCGTTTCGTCGAAATCCGAGGTCGTTTGCAAAATGTCTATTTTTAAGGGCCTGAATTCCATAGCGACTATTCAGAATTTTCAACTGGACATATCTTTTGATTCCCGCTATGAAATTTCGATTATTCGAATTCGTTGGAAAGATATTCACAAAGAGATCCTAATGTTTTTGGTTTCACTAAAATCCGGTTCGTTTTGAACCCGGTACATTCAATTGAAGTTTGAAATCGAATTATCGAACTATCGCGCCATTTTCAATTCTATTTATAATTATATATATAATTTTTTATATTCTAACGACGACGTATATAAATATATACGTCGAATTCAATTCTAAACATTTTTCTCGTAGATATTATTTAAAATAATCTATTTTAAATAATCAAAATTCTCTAAAATCGCCAAAATAAAAATTTTAAACTGGCCCAGATTTTCGGGTTGTTACAATCTCCCCCACTTAAAACTTTTCGTCCCCGAAATGGAACAAAGTCGAAAGTGGTTTGATTAATCAACTCTACGTTCGATCTGGCTTCCATTCTCCAACTTTTCAGTTTCTGAGAATTTTCAAATTTTCAAAAATTTGGCTAACACCCTAAATTTTCGAAAAATTTCGCCATAACCTCCCCTGCACCGGGAGCATCGGGGAATTTCAAATAGCTTCCCCGGTCCTTCTAATCTCAAAAAGAAAAAGCCAAGCGGCTAGCCCATAGGCTCATAAAATCATCATCACCCAAACAAAACAGTAAATTATATAGTAAACATGTACCTATTTGTCGGGCAAACAAATTTTATTCTTCGTCTCTAGCCTCTTTGCTATGACCTGTTCAATGTAAGCACATGTATATGCAAGCAAATGCGACCAATCTCAATACAATTCACTATTCGGTTCAATTAGGCTAAATGGTTCAAAATTAGCAAGCGAATAGACAAACAACACAAACATCAATCAATTAGTGGATTAACGTTTCAAATTCATAATTTTGATACATATCCATATACAGAAAATCATGTTTTTGATGCCAATTCACAACAATAAGCCCTATCTAGTTTTGGTTCTCACACCAGTCAATTGGAAATATATAGAAATATCACTTTCGTCGCTCGAAAATAAATACTGGCGATGGTGCCCCGTCACCAGAATTATCCCCGAGCACTAGAGGGATTCTATATCTACCCAGTATATTAAAACTTCGAACACGCGTTTGCAAGACATATATACAAAATCTTTATATACTGGATTGCCCAAATTCATATAAATAAATAATCAAATACGAATAATTGATTTAAGTTTCAAAACAAAATTTGTTTTCAAGTTAAAATTTACTCTTCACACTCGTTCTAGGATACTACTGATCCCATCTCTAACGAGTCATTCTAATTGGATATTACTAATCCAATATCTGATGAATTCTTTCGTACGGTTCTAATGTGCCTTGTTCTCTAGCTTTGTAAACCAAAGCTCTGATACCAACTGTGAAAACCCGTAACTTCCCCGGTGAGGAAAGCGCGGATAGTTCGAGAACAAGCCACAACAGAACGCAGACGGAAGGACATTTCGTTATATTTTACAACAATGCATCAGATTACAAGAATATACAGAGTATAAATGAATATCACACAGAAATATCAGAGATTTAAATTACATTTAAATACATCGCAGCGGAAAATAATACAATACACAACTAGAAGAGATATACGGATACAAAGCTTTCCGGATATCGTTCCAGCTGTAAACCAGGATCCTGTGAATATAAATCTGGAAAACCAAAACTACTAGCTGCCCGTGTGGAAAATAGGGGCACCCAGAGTTTAGGTCAAAACAATAAACTCCAGGTCAGTCATGGGACTGGTGTGAGAACTAAAACAGTTATTAATCTTTATTTTTAAAGTTAGGTAAATCAAGGGACCATGCCGTATAACACGGAACGGGTTTCCTCCCAAGAATACCAGTGCATAAAACAACAGCGCAATGCTAAATAAAGAAAATGAAGCTATTATAAGACCCAGGTCCTATCACACAATGCAACGCAAGCCGGGGGATAGGGTTTTTACCTTATAATAGCCAAGAATGCTTGATACGTTTAAAACAAATCATTTGATACTATTATAAGTGCATAGTGTATAAAACAACTTCAAATCATAAATATCAATCATAGGCGGCATGAATGCCCTATACCACTATGTCGCCATATATAGGTTATACAATCAAAATCACAAAGTCACGTATTTGGAAATTGGATTTCCATCTATGAACCGAGGCCAGGGATCGTCCTCACCGTTTTCGAGACAATCTAGCCCATGTCTCCAGAACAGCCGCAACTGCCCCTTGGAGCGACAGGGCCGGTCCACCGATGTGGATTATAGTGCCTGAACAATACGTTTCTCCGCCCTTTGGGGTGTAAATGAGCCAACGAATGGCTCCATCGGACCCGGATCGTCCGATCTAACCGAGGCGCCTCGCAACAGCAACAACCACATAGGTGAAAAGTATATAAATGTCAGGGCTGGTAGGTCACTGACACCACCCTAGCTAGAAAGAAACGCATGCCCTCCCTGATGTCCTCTCCCGTTTTTGGTTCACAACCGGGGTGCGAAACTCGCGAAGTAAACGTTACACAAAGCTACGCCACAAAGGCCGTGCTTTGATCATCACCACAAGACTTTGCTTTTCAACGGAAGCCTCGATCAATTGCCACTTAGGCATGCCACACAGGCAATTCACTCCATGCGTTTGATATCCATCAATATATAACCCCTGAGCTCGTACGTCTCAGAGAAGGGCGTTAAGCAAGAGAATAAATTCTCCGCCGCCAAACAGATATATATTTAATAGAGATCAATCGCACGGACTAAAATCCAATGTCAGACACACAGTCCATTTACAAGTCCGTTCTGGGTCTGAACGAAACCGGAGGCACCTACTACCCCGCATATCCATCGATCTCCAAGTACGTCTGGACGATCACCAACTGTTTCCATCTTCTTGGGTGTACAGCCCAATCAAGATCATCAGTAATCACCCAAACGACGTGAAGACTTCCGGTCTTCGACCATCGTCTACATCTTCGACTTATCGTCATATCAGTTATTCAGAATGGGATAAACCCGGTCTTTCCGAATAACTCGCGTATATTTTAAATAAGTGTTACACAAACACAACATACGCCTCATTCCAATTCATCAGTCACTAATCGTAAATTAATCAAGAGAATAATTCCCCAAATATTAACCCCGAAGGCCGAAACCAACATCAGATCAATATCCAGAAAACCGTTCTGCTTAGCTAACCAACAGTTAGTTTCTAAATTTCACATTCATAGGGAAAGGTTCCCATAAATTTTATCAAAGATAAATCATTAGAATTTATTATTTAAACTACTTTTGAATATCAATTCAAACTAGTCGGGATTAACGAACCTTACCGAAATAATCATTTGTTTTAATTTCCCAATCCCAACCTATTCATCCCATGAAGTAAAACGGGTCTTACTTCATATCTAACACCATGGTGTTATCGGTAAATTTAATTACCATTTCACGTTTAAATCTAATTAAAGATTTAACTATCGCCTGGAGCAAAACTGGTGATACTCCATTCTCGATCTTTTCAATCTAATTAAAGATTCATTAAAACTCCACTTAGTTTTAATCGTTAACTGGGTTAAAGAATCAGTGTCATTTAAAACACGGTTCACGATAAATCCAAAATCATATTCCATTAATTATCGGGTTAAAGAACGAGTGTTATTTAAAAACACCATTCATAATAAACCCAAGAATCAATATCAACTCAATTCCAATTAAATATTGTTTAATTGGTACACTTCATTAAATCTAAATAAAAAGATTTAATCTTTTCTCAACTGGGTTCAAGAACAGTGTTAATGAAGACACCATTCATGACAAACCCAAATCGCATTTGATATTCAATACAAGGCTCGGAATAGAAAATATATCGGCTTATATTCAATATCAAATTCTACGATTAACAAATGTCGTATTGGAAATAACGATATAAATATATATCTTTCAAATTTCCATAACAACATCCATATAATCACGAATTCCAACATCCAAATATTCCGAAGACAATTTCGATTCAAATCCACTCCAATGCAATCATTGGAAATTCTGGTTATTTTTAAAACCCTTTTCAAATTCAATTTCTTTACCTAAAAATAAATAGAATTATAATTCTAGTTCAAAACTAGTTTATTTCGATAAAAATCTATTTTTATCTTCTCAAATATGGAGTTTTTCATCCCAATTCTTACTAAATCATTTCTTATGATTTTACACAAATTATTACTATTTTTAATAATTTTATCCAGGCCCGTACAGTCGATTTCCAACAACGGCCATCGAACTGCACTTACAGCGACCTTTTCCAAATTTGATTTGGACGTATCTCCAAATCCAACCGTTAGATTTTGAATTTCTAATATTTTAGAAAGCTCTTTTCGATACGAACCCAACGGTTCCGGTTTTAGGAGAATCCGACGGTTGGATCTCCCGTAATATCCGTTTGAAGTCAATGGTCGAAATTCGCGAACTGCCGCGGCGCGGCGCGTTCTATTCAGGCCATTATATTATATATATAATATATATTTCGTCGATTTCTATTTAAAACGAATTTTATAAATCGTTTTGATTTCGTTTCAAAAACAATTTCAACTTCCATTTCAATTCAAATCCAAAATTGAATCTTTCCTTATAAATTCGTTTTAAAATTCATTTCTATTCAATTCAAATTTCAATTCAAATTTCAATTCAATTTGAATTCAATTCAATTCGAATTCGTTTTCATGTCTATTCAATTCAAAGTGGTTTTCTATTCGATTCAATTCAAATTGGTTTTCTATTTGATTCAAATTCGTTATATATTCAATTCAATTCATTTCGAAATCGTTTTATATTCAGTTCATTTCGAAATCGTTTCCAATTCAATTCATTTCGAAATCGTTTTCAATTCAATTCATTTCGAAATCGATAAAATCGATATAAATATCGATTCACGTCAAAATGGCGCATCTCTAATCAACACGGCTTCATATCATTCTATTTTCAAATATTCTATTTCAGATATTTCCTATTATCAAAATATTTGTTATTTTCAAAATATTTCGTTCAACACATGACTAATCTCAACGGATGAGTACAGTCAACACATGAACCTTTATTTTATATTGATAAAGATGTAAATTTTATTATTAAAATATTTCGTTCAACACATGACTAATCTCAACGGATGAGTACAGTCAACACATGAACCTTTATTTTATAATATTCTTTATTTTTCAAATTGGAATGAGGCCCAATCAATTACCATATAAAGTTAATTATATGGATTTTCATACTACACATGTATAATAGCATTGAAAAATAATCAACCATCAACCAAAGTGCACTACACTGTATAAGCATCAAATATAGATATCTAACGCTTATAACAGCCTGTCAATCAATCGATCGACATATTTAATCAATCAGGATGAGTGAACTTCAAATTTCATCCCAACACCCGTGTGGGGTTTCAAATCAACAAACATTTATTTTTATTTGTGCAGTTGGGCGATGTGTAAAATTTATCGTCCCAATCAATGTCCTTCAAATAGGTGTACATAAACAAACCGTCCGGTTTGTAAATGAATATTTTATTTTATTCACTTCACGTTAAAAATTATATTTTTAACGACAAAACATTTTATTTTAACTTATGAATTTCTATTCAGTTCATTCTTAAAATAAAATGATATTTTTATTTTTCTAATTTATTTTAGGAAATTTCGGCGGCATTACGGCACGATACTAGAAACGGGACGAGGCCTAGCCTTATCCCCGGTCTAGTGAAGGCCCACGCCATTCACACATCAATCAAATCCATTTCATTTCACCAAACAATTCAATTCAAACCAAAGCATCTAACTAATTTATGCAACCAAACAAACAAGTCCATGGTCTGTGGACGATTGTGTCGGGTGCTACTAAGCACCGTCTGCATCCTAGTATATATATATATATAACTAGAAAAAGAAATTGAAACGTGAGAGATTCTCACCAATAACTATCCAACCTCCACGGCACTTCCAATGCAGGAAATCTTCACTGTTCTCGTCTCTTATCACTTTTGACTGCCCGTATTCTCTACAAAAATAAAAATCACATTTTTTACTTTGCTATTCAATATATAAAAATCGAATTTTTACTTTGCTATTCAATATATAAAAATCGAATTTTTACTTCGATGTTCAATATATAAAAATAATATTTTTACTTCGATGTTCAATATATAAAAATCATATTTTTACTTCGATGTTCAATATATAAAAATCTTATTTTTTACTTCGATGTTCAATATATAAAAATCTTATTTTTACTTCGATGTTCAATATATAAAAATCTTATTTTTACTTCGATGTTCAATATATAAAAATCTTATTTTTACTTCGATGTTCAATATATAAAAATCATATTTTTACTTCGATGTTCAATATATAAAAATCTTATTTTTACTTCGATGTTCAATATATAAAAATCTTATTTTTACTTCGATGTTCAATATATAAAAATCTTATTTTTACTTCGATGTTCAATATATAAAAATCTTATTTTTACTTCGATGTTCAATATATAAAAATCATATTTTTACTTCGATGTTCAATATATAAAAATCTTAACTTTCATTGTTAAAAATTAAAACTTTAAATCCTATAACAATCAACACTTCTGTTCTATGTAAAATAAAAAAAATAAAAATCAATTCTGAAAAGAGAATTTAAATAGATAAAAAGCTTACAGTGGAAGGGGGAAAGGGGATTGGCTGCGCTAGAGGGGGGGAAGCAGTCTTCGTGCGAGCCCTGGAGGTGGAGGGGGCTGAGGAAGCAGCGTCGGGGGGCATCGGGCGTTGCAGTGGTGATTTGGGGCGAGGGGGGTTTGGGTTTTCAACGTCGTTCGACAGGAGGAGGGGGGTGCGGAATCGCGGCGGCGGCGCCTTTGAGGTGGGGGGGGGGGGGGGGGGCGCGATGGAGGAGCAGCGATGGCTGCCGGAGGAGGCGTCGCGAGATCGAGCGTTTTGTTTTTTTTTTCTTTTTTTTTCTTTTTTTTTTTCCTTCTGAATACAAAGGGAGATAAGGGGGAGGGAGGGTCATATAAAGAAATATATATATTTATTTAATTATTTTTAAATTCCATAGGGTTGACTTTTAATTCGAATCCCATATCGAGACCAACAACTGTCGCCCCTAGCGTAAGACCCCCATTCCGAACACAATGGGATATGTTTCGTAAGCCGATTCGACCGTTACGATCAGTTTCCGTTGAATTTACATTTAAATCATTATATTGAATTTTAAACGTACATTTCATTTTACAGGGGTCACATACTAACTCGAAAAATTCCAGAAAAATATTTTCTAGCTTCGTATCAACGATACGGTCCTATCAAAACTAATTTCATCGAATTCTGAGACCGTTGGAAAAATGGCCATTTTCCAGTCGATTAAAATCAACTGAAACTGGTCAAACGCATTTTCCTTTGCCACGCTCACATATTGATTCGAAAAATTATGAAATTTGAAACCTAGCAATAACTTTACATTGCGGATCCAACAAAAGTGGTTTCATCGAAATCCGAGATCGTTTGCAAAATGTCTATTTTTAAGGGCCTGAATTCCATAGCGACTATTCAGAATTTTCAACTGGACATATCTTTTGATTCCCGCTATGAAATTTCGATTATTCGAATTCGTTGGAAAGATATTCACAAAGAGATCCTAATGTTTTTGGTTTCACTAAAATCCGGTTCGTTTTGCACCCGGTACATTCAATTGAAGTTTGAAATCGAATTATCGAACTACCGCGCCATTTTCAATTCTATTTATAATTATATATATAATTATTTATATTCTAACGACGACGTATATAAATATATACGTCGAATTCAATTCTAAACATTTTTCTCGTCGATATTATTTAAAATAATCTATTTTAAATAATCAAAATTCGCTAAAATCACCAAAATAAAAATTTTAAACTGGCCCAGATTTTCGGGTTGTTACAATCTCCCCCACTTAAAACTTTTCATCCCCGAAAAGGAACAAAGTCGAAAGTGGTTTGATTAATCAACTCTACGTTTGATCTGGCTTCCATTCTCCAACTTTTCAGTTTCTGAGAATTTTCAAATTTTCAAAAATTTGGCTAACACCCTAAATTTTCGAAAAATTTCGCCATAACCTCCCCTGCACCGGGAGCATTGGGGAATTTCAAATAGCTTCTCCGGTCCTTCTAATCTCAAAAAGAAAAAGAAAAAGCCAAGCGGCTAGCCCATAGGCTAATAAAATCATCATCAGCCAAACAAAACAGTAAATTACATAGTAAACATGTACCTATTTGTCGGGCAAACAAATTTTATTCTTCGGCTCTAGCCTCTTTGCTATGACCTATTCAATGTAAGCACATGTATATGCAAGCAAATGCGACCAATCTCAATACAATTCACTATTCGGTTCAATTAGGCTAAATGGTTCAAAATTAGCAAACGAATAGACAAACAACACAAACATCAATCAATTAGTGGATTAACGTTTCAAATTCATAATTTTGATACATATCCATATACAGAAAATCATGTTTTTGATGCCAATTCACAACAATAAGCCCTATCTAGTTTTGGTTCTCACACCAGTCAATTGGAAATATATAGAAATCTCACTTTCGTCGCTCGAAAATAAATACTGGCGATGGTGCCCCGTCACCAGAATTATCCCCAGGCACTAGAGGGATTCTATATCTACCCAGTATATTAAAACTTCGAACACGCGTTTGCAAGACATATATATAAAATCTTTATATACTGGATTGCCCAAATTCATACAAATAAATAATCAAATACGAATAATTGATTTAAGTTTCAAAACAAAATTTGTTTTCATGTTAAAATTTACTCTTCACACTCGTTCTAGGATACCACTGATCCCATCTCTAACGAGTCATTCTAATTGGATATTACTAATCCAATATCTGATGAATTCTTTCGTACGGTTCTAATGTGCCTTTTTCTCTAGCTTTGTAAACCAAAGCTCTGATACCAACTGTGAAAACCCGTAACTTCCCCGGTGAGGAAAGCGCGGATAGTTCGAGAACAAGCCACAACAGAACGCAGACGGAAGAACATTTCGTTATATTTTACAACAATGCATCAGATTACAAGAATATACAGAGTATAAATGAATATCACACAGAAATATCAGAGATTTAAATTACATTTAAATACATCGCAGCGGAAAATAATACAATACCCAACTAGAAGAGATATACGGATACAAAGCTTTCCGGATATCGTTCCAGCTGCAAACCAGGATCCTGTGAATATAAATCTGCAAAACCAAAACTACTAGCTGCCCGTGTGGAAAATAGGGGCACCCAGAGTTTAGGTCAAAACAATAAACTCCAGGTCAGTCATGGGACTGGTGTGAGAACTAAAACAGTTATAAATCTTTATTTTTAAAGTTAGGTAAATCAAGGGACCACGCCGTATAACACGGAACGGGTTTCCTCCCAAGAATACCAGTGCATAAAACAACAGCACAATGCTAAATAAAGAAAATGGAGCTATTATAAGACCCAGGTCCTATCACACAATGCAACGCAAGCCGGGGGATAGGGTTTTTACCTTATAATAGCCAAGAATGCTTGATACGTTTAAAACAAATCATTTGATACTATTATAAGTGCATAGTGTATAAAACAACTTCAAATCATAAATATCAATCATAGGCGGCATGAATGCCCTATACCACTATGTCGCCATATATAGGTTATACAATCAAAATCGCAAAGTCACGTATTTGGAAATTGGATTTCCATCTATGAACCGAGGCCAGGGATCGTCCTCACCGTCTTCGAGACAATCTAGCCCATATCTCCAGAACAGCCGCAACTGCCCCTTGGAGCGACAGGGTCGGTCCACCGATGTGGATTATAGTGCCTGAACAATACGTTTCTCCGCCCTTTGGGGCGTAAATGAGCCAACGAATGGCTCCATCGGACCCGGATCGTCCGATCTAACCGAGGCGCCTCGCAACAGCAACAACCACATAGGTGAAAAGTATATAAATGTCAGGGCTGGTAGGTCACTGACACCACCACCTTAGCTAGAAAGAAACGCATGCCCTCCCTGAGGTCCTCTCCCGTTTTTGGTTCACAACCGGGGTGCGAAACTCGCGAAGTAAACGTTACACAAAGCTACGCCACAAAGGCCGTGCTTTGATCATCACCACAAGACTTTGCTTTTCAACGGAAGCCTCGATCAATTGCCACTTAGGCATGCCACATAGGCAATTCACTCCATGCTTTTGATATCCATCAATATATAACCCCTGAGCTCGTACGTCTCAGAGAAGGGCGTTAAGCAAGAGAATAAATTCTCCGCCGCCAAACAGATATATATTTAATAGAGATCAATCGCACGGACTAAAATCCAATGTCAGACACACAGTCCATTTACAAGTCCGTTCTGGGTCTGAACGAAACCGGAGGCACCTAGTACCCCGCATATCCATCGATCTCCAAGTACGTCTGGACGATCACCAACTGTTTCCATCTTCTTGGGTGTACAGCCCAATCAAGATCATCAGTAATCACCCAAACGACGTGAAGACTTCCGGTCTTCGACCATCGTCTACATCTTCGACTTATCGTCGTATCAGTTATTCAGAATGGGATAAACCCGGTCTTTCCGAATAACTCGCGTATATTTTAAATAACTGTTACACAAACACAACATATGCCTCATTCCAATTCATCAGTCACTAATCGTAAATTAATCAAGAGAATAATTCCCCAAATATTAACCCCGAAGGCCGAAACCAACATCAGATCAATATCCAGAAAACCGTTCTGCTTAGCTAACCAACAGTTAGTTTCTAAATTTCACATTCATAGGGAAAGGTTCCCATAAATTTTATCAAAGATAAATCATTAGAATTTATTCTTTAAACTACTTTTGAATATCAATTCAAACTAGTCGGGATTAACGAACCTTACCGAAATAATCATTTGTTTTAATTTCCCAATCCCAACCTATTCATCCCATGAAGTAAAACGGGTCTTACTTCATATCTAACACCACGGTGTTATCGGTAAATTTAATTACCATTTCATGTTTAAATATAATTAAAGATTTAACTATCGCCTGGAGCAAAACTGGTGATACTCCATTCTCGATCTTTTCAATCTAATTAAAGATTCATTAAAACTCCACTTAGTTTTAATCGTTAACTGGGTTAAAGAATCAGTGTCATTTAAAACACGGTTCACGATAAACCCAAAATCATATTCCATTAATTATCGGGTTAAAGAACGAGTGTTATTTAAAAACACCATTCACGATAAACCTAAGAATCAATATCAACTCAATTCCAATTAAATATTGTTTAATTGGTACACTTCATTAAATCTAAATAAAAAGATTTAATCTTTTCTCAACTGGGTTCAAGAACAGTGTTAATGAAGACACCATTCATGACAAACACAAATCGCATTTGATATTCAATACAAGGCTCGGAATAGAAAATATATCGGCTTATATTCAATATCAAATTCTACGATTAACAAATGTCGTATTGGAAATAACGATATAAATATATATCTTTCAAATTTCCATAACAACATCCTTATAATCACGAATTCCAACATCGAAATATTCCGAAGACAATTTCGATTCAAATCCACTCCAATGCAATCATTGGAAATTCTGGTTATTTTTAAAACCCTTTTCAAATTCAATTTCTTTACCTAAAAATAAATAGAATTATAATTCTAGTTCAAAACTAGTTTATTTCAATAAAAATCTATTTTTATCTTTTCAAATATGGAGTTTTTCATCCCAATTCTTTCTAAATCATTTCTTATGATTTTACACAAATTATTACTATTTTTAATAATTTTATCCAGGCCCGTACAGTCGATTTCCAACAACGGCCATCGAACTGCACTTACAGCGACCTTTTCCAAATTTGATTTGGACGTATCTCCAAATCCAACCGTTAGATTTTGAATTTCTAATATTCGTTAGAAAGCTCTTTTCGATACGAACCCAACGGTTCCGGTTTTAGGAGAATCCGACGGTTGGATCTCCCGTAATATCCGTTTGAAGTCAATGGTCGAAATTCGCGAACTGCCGCGGCGCGGCGCGTTCTATTCAGGCCATTATATTATATATATAATATATATTTCGTCGATTTCTATTTAAAACGAATTTTATAAATCGTTTTGATTTCGTTTCAAAAACAATTTCAACTTCCATTTCAATTCAAATCCAAAATTGAATCTTTCCTTATAAATTCGTTTTAAAATTCATTTCTATTCAATTCAAATTTCAATTCAATTTGAATTCAATTCAATTCAAATTCGTTTTCATATCTATTCAATTCAAAGTGGTTTTCTATTCGATTCAATTCAAATTGGTTTTCTATTTGATTCAAATTCGTTATATATTCAATTCAATTCATTTCGAAATCGTTTTATATTCAGTTCATTTCGAAATCGTTTTCAATTCAATTCATTTCGAAATCGTTTTCAATTCAATTCATTTCGAAATCGATAAAATCGATATAAATATCGATTCACGTCAAAATAGCGCATCTCTAATCAACATGGCTTCATATCATTCTATTTTCAAATATTCTATTTCAGATATTACCTATTATCAAAATATTTGTTATTGTCAAAATATTTCGTTCAACACATGACTAATCTCAACGGATGAGTACAGTCAACACATGAACCTTTATTTTATATTGATAAAGATGCAAATTTTATTATTAAAATATTTCGTTCAACACATGACTAATCTCAACGGATGAGTACAGTCAACACATGAAACTTTATTTTATAATATTCTTTATTTTTCAAATTGGAATGAGGCCCAATCAATTACCATATAAAGTTAATTATATGGATTTTCATACTACACATGTATAATAGCATTGAAAAATAATCAACCATCAACCATCAACCAAAGTGCACTACACTATATAAGCATCAAATATAGATATCTAACGCTTATAACAGCTTGTCAATCAATCGATCGACATATTTAATCAATCAGGATGAGTGAACTTCAAATTTCATCCCAACACCCGTGTGGGGTTTCAAATCAACAAACATTTATTTTTATTTGTGTAGTTGGGCGATGTGTAAAATTTATCGTCCCAATCAATGTCCTTCAAATAGGTGTACATAAACAAACCGTCCGGTTTGTAAATGAATATTTTATTTTATTCACTTCACGTTAAAAATTATATTTTTAACGACAAAACATTTTATTTTAACTTATGAATTTCTATTCAGTTCACTTTTTAAATAAAATGATATTTTTATTTTTCTAATTTATTTTAGGAAATTTCGGCGGCATAACGACACGATACTGGAAACGGGACGAGGCCTAGCCTTATCCCCGGTCTAGTGAAGGCCCACGCCATTCACACATCAATCAAATCCATTTCATTTCACCAAACAATTCAATTCAAACCAAAGCATCTAACTAATTTATGCAACCAAACAAACAAGTCCATGGTCTGTGGATGATTGTGTCGGGTGCTACTAAGCACCGTCTGCATCCTAGTATATATATATAACTAGAAAAAGAAATTGAAAGGTGATAGATTCTCACCAATAGCTATCCAACCTCCACGGCACTTCCAATGCAAGAAATCTTCACTGTTCTCGTCTCTTATCACTTTTGACTGCCCGTATTCTCTACATATATATAAATCACATTTTTACTTTGCTATTCAATATATAAAAATCAAATTTTAATTTGCTATTCAATATATAAAAATCAAATTTTTACTTCGATGTTCAATATATAAAAATCAAATTTTTACTTCGATGTTCAATATATAAAAATCATATTTTTACTTCGATGCTCAATATATAAAAATCATATTTTTACTTCGATGTTCAATATATAAAAATCATATTTTTACTTTGATGTTCAATATATAAAAATCTTATTTTTACTTCGATGTTCAATATATAAAAATCTTATTTTTACTTCGATGTTCAATATATAAAAATCTTATTTTTTCTTCGATGTTCAATATATAAAAATCTTATTTTTACTTCGATGTTCAATATATAAAAATCTTATTTTTACTTCGATGTTCAATATATAAAAATCATATTTTTACTTCGATGTTCAATATATAAAAATCTTATTTTTACTTCGATGTTCAATATATAAAAATCTTATTTTTACTTCGATGTTCAATATATTAAAATCTTATTTTTACTTCGATGTTCAATATATTAAAATCTTATTTTTTACTTCGATGTTCAATATATAAAAATCTTATTTTTACTTCGATGTTCAATATATAAAAATCATATTTTTACTTCGATGTTCAATATATAAAAATCTTAACTTTCATTGTTAAAAATTAAAACTTTAAATCCTATAACAATCAACACTTCTGTTCTATGTAAAATAAAAAAAATAAAAATCAATTCTGAAAAGAGAATTTAAATAGATAAAAAGCTTACAGTGGAAGGGGGAAAGGGGATTGGCTGCGCTAGAGGGGTGGAAAGCGGTCTTCGCGCGAGCCCTGGAGGTGGAGGGGGCTGAGGAAGCAGCGTCGGGGGGCATCGGGCGTTGCAGTGGCGATTTGGGGCGAGGGGGGTTTGGGTTTTCAACGTCATTCGACAGGAGGAGGGGGGAGCGGAATCGCGGCGGCGGCGCCGTTGAGGTGGGGGGGGCGCGATGGAGGAGCAGCGATGGCTGCCGGAGGAGGCGTCGCGAGATCGAGTGTTTTTTTTTTCCTTCTGAATACAAAGGGAGATAAGCGGGAGGGAGGGTCATATAAAGAAATATATATATTTAATTATTTTTAAATTCCATAGGGTTGACTTTTAATTCGAATCCCAAATCGAGACCAACAACTGTCGCCCCTAGCGTAAGACCCCCATTCCGAACACAATGGGATATGTTTCGTAAGCCGATTCGACCGTTACGATCAGTTTCCATTGAATTTACATTTAAATCATTATATTGAATTTTAAACGTACATTTCATTTTACAGGGGTCACATACTAACTCGAAAAATTCCAAAAAAATATTTTCTAGCTTCGTATCGACGATACGGTCCTATCAAAACTAGTTTCATCGAATTCTGAGACCGTTGGAAAAATGGCCATTTTCCAGTCGATTAAAATCAACTAAAACTGGTCAAATGCATTTTCCTTTGCCACGCTCACATATTGATTCGAAAAATTATGAAATTTGAAACCTAGCAATAACTTTACATTGCGGATCCAACAAAAGTGGTTTCGTCAAAATCCGAGATCGTTTGCAAAATGTTTATTTTTAAGGGCCTGAATTCCATAGCGACTATTCAGAATTTTCAACTGGACATATCTTTTGATTCCCGCTATGAAATTTCGATTATTTGAATTCGTTGGAAAGATATTCACAAAGAGATCCTAATGTTTTTGGTTTCACTAAAATCCGGTTCGTTTTGCACCCGGTACATTCAATTGAAGTTTGAAATCGAATTATCGAACTACCGTGTCATTTTCAATTCTATTTATAATTATATATATAATTATTTATATTCTAACGACGACGTATATAAATATATACGTTGAATTCAATTCTAAACATTTTTCTCGTCGATATTATTTTAAATAATCAAAATTCGCTAAAATCGCCAAAATAAAAATTTTAAACTGGCCCAGATTTTCGGGTTGTTACAAACCTCGGGCTTTCCTTGGACATGGTGCACTAACCTCTCACATTAGATAGGTGTCGTTGTGGTTTTTGGATGTGCCGGGCGGTTCCGGGCAGTTTTACACCACAACTCAATCTAACCTCGGGTTAGGCATATTCGTCATTTTCTTAATTTACATATTTATCTTTCAAATTTATATGTTAATTATCCACAATTATTGCCATTCAAGTCATGTCCCATTTACCCTCTAAATCATATTCAAGATTTTTAGTATATAAATTATACCATTTTTATGCCACTAATCTTTCATATATTTATGGGCCAAAATATGCCAATAATATAAATTAAAGATTTTTCCCAACATTACCCCCGTCATACGTTCACAAAATTGGCATAGAATGTTAGGCTCACAACTTAGCCTAACTTATATACAAAAGGGAAAGAAGGGAACATGTGCCATTCATACAACATAATAAGGATCTAACTAAACATGTGTCATGTAAATTTTGGCATAAAACAAGGAACTTGCATTTTTGGATCCAATCAACATAAGTCTTAAGCATATGAAATTACCCAAATCCAACTAGGCATGTAAATGTTAAACTTTTATTTTGGGTCCAATGAACATAAACCTTAAGCATATAGAATTACACAAGTTCAACTAGACATGTGAATGTGAACTTTTAATTTGGATCCAATAATCATGAATCTTAAACATATGGAATTACACAGATTTAACAAGGCATGTAAATATGAACTTTTTATTTTAGATCCAACAAACACGAATCTTAAGCACATGGTTTTACACAAGTTTAACAAGGCATGTAAATATGAGCTTTAATTTTGGATCCAATTTTCATAGATGTAAATGTGGATCTAAACATAATACATGTTTAAGCCTAACAACTTGCACGATTCAATAAAGATAGATCTAAATATAGATCTAAACATAATACATGTCTTAGCCTAACAACTTGCATGATCCAATAAACATAGATCTAAATATAGGTCTAAACATAATTCATGTCTTAGCCTAACAACTTGCATGATTCAATAAACATAGATCTAAACAACTTGCATGATTCAATAAACATAGATCTAAATATAGATCTAAACAACTTGCATGTTACATAACATGAAAAAGTCACCAAATTTACATAATATACGATTGGTTTAACACCAACATAATAACCACAATAATCTCAAAAGCATATACGATAGAATCGTTACAAGAATAGGCATAAATCAGCATCGTCATTATCTTACAACTAGGAATTACTCTAGTTTTCATTTTATCACAAATCACAACTTTTAATCGTTCACATCTAAATAATAACAGGACTTACAAAGAAAAGAAAGTCTTATTTTTCTGGGATATGTTTCTGAAATTGAATAACTCTCCTTTGTTGTAGACGTTGAATTCTCTTAGTTGAATTAGATTTGGTTTGTAATTCCTAACTTGCTTTCTAGTTGTAGGAGAATGGCGGCTACTCTAGGTTGAGTTTTGACAGCATGACGGTCTTAGGAATATTTTTATGTGGCTTTGGGTTTAGATTTAGGTTGCTTATACAGAAGTTTGATTTAACAGGAGCCGTCAGATCAACCTAGGGCCAATCAAAGCCATTCAAACCTAAGAGAACCAACCAGAATTTGCCACACAAGCCCTTATGACTCAAAAATCGTCACACAAAGAAACACGTCATTTTCAGATCTGGCCCGAGGGGGAGGTCGACCCCTTGGTCAACCTGTATGGGGGAGG
Source organism: Allium sativum (assembly GCA_030737875.1). Taxonomy (NCBI): domain Eukaryota; kingdom Viridiplantae; phylum Streptophyta; class Magnoliopsida; order Asparagales; family Amaryllidaceae; genus Allium; species Allium sativum. Next base: position 12,987 of record JASFAX010005210.1, on the reverse strand, counting down.
TCGACCCCCTGGTCGACCTCCTGGTTGACCTGGCCTTGGGAGGGAAAATTCCCACCCAGCCTGTTTCTGCTTCTGATTTCAAAATTTGAATTTTCTGAACATTAATCTGAGCTGTTTATTTAAATTCTTTAATCTTCTGAAGGTCATAACTCCTTCATACGGAGTCCGATTTACGCAAACTCGGACTCTATCTCAAGTAGAATTCTAAGACGAATGCAATGGCGCAACCCGTTTCCCTTAATTCTCACATTTGTAATTAATTATTCTTTAATTCATTACTTTAATGTTTACAGAAAATACGGATTGTTACAAACAGCGTCGGAAACACAAAGCGAGTTGATCAAAGTCGTGTCACGAGCACAAGAAGGCTCAAAACTTATATATTAGATTACCTCTTTTGGGCCTGAAAAACTTTTAGGCAAGCTGTCAGCCGAGCCGAAGGCGAGCCATGCTCCGAGCTGAAGGCGAGCCGTCAAGTGGGTCCAAGTGCAGCGCTGGTGGGGGTCTAGGGCCCCACACTCCTGGTGGCGATCAATCTAGCTGGTTAGGTTGAAACAGCGGGCACCGCCCGATTCATCTAATTTTCTCCATGCCGGAAGCCCAGATCCCTTCACTTCGGACCAGTAAAACCCCGGATTCCTTCACTTAGCATTCAGCAACTTCAACTCCCTTGACAGCCCGACTTCGGTCCCCTCCTCCATCAAATTCGTATCCCCTGGAGAGGGACGAATTTTGTACCCCTTCGAGGGGTGCTAAATTTCGCACACCCCTGGTGGGTTGCGAATTAAGCAACCCTCCAAGGGGTGCGAAATTCTGCATCCCCTGGTAAGGTGCGAATTAAGCACCCCTCCAGCTGGTGTGAAATTCCGCACCCCCTGGTGGTGTGCGAATTTCACACCCCTCCAAGGGGTGTGAATTTTCGTACCGCCCTGGTGGGGTGCGAATTTTCTGTAAGGAGGCATTTGTTTGGTTGCGAAATTAAGGGGTTGTGGTTTCATTTCCTACCTACTCCCACTTACCCACCTTCCTATAAATACCCTAACTCTTGGCCATCATTTGGATCTTTTCCCCTTGGAATTTTTGGACCTTGAGAGCTCCAAACACTCATTAATTGCTTCCAACACCTTCACTATGGCCATTGGAGATGGCATGGATAATTAAAACATGGCATGCATGTTTTCCATCAATACTTGAACATTAACAAGGATTGTTATGATAATTTTGAGCTTCACGGACATGAACACTAGACTTGGATATTGTTGTCCAAGTCAACATTTATCAACGAAGAAGAAGAGGGCAATTTAGTCAAAGTGTAGAACAAACATATATTTTGTTATTCTATTGTAACACTTTATACTCAGCTATTGTCCGAACTTGCACAATATTGTAATCGACCAAAGATATGATGAATGATGATTATAAAGTGGACTTAGGTGTTGGGGCCGAACCACCATAAAAGCTGTGTCTCCCCGCATTTACAATATTTACTACTTATTTGGATAGTTGTTCACACATACACATTAGGTGTTGGCGTGCGACAATTTTTCCCGTCTAGAGGTAAAGTTTGGCTAAAATCCTTATAAAGTCCCAAAATACAGTAAACATCTTTAGCCAAAAAAAAAAAGCAAATTAAATCCCAAAAATTAAGTTACTGGATAATTGGATTATTTTATGCAATTATTCAGCGAATAATTGCAAATATTTATGAGACTATATCCAAAAGTTGCAGATATTTCTTCAATTATTCAATGAAAAATTGTTTCTATCATCATTCAAAAAAATGCGGAAATATCCGCAATTATTCACTAAATAATTGCAGACATATACGCAATTTTTCGATATAATTGTGTAATTATATGCAATTATTGATCAAACAGTTGCATAAATTCATACAACTATTTGATAATTAAATTTTTGGAATCGAATTTACAATCTTTTTTTGGAAGGAATTTTCATGTATTAGGTTTAATTTCAAGGACTTAAGCATAATATTCACATAATAGTAATCCATATATACGGAATAAAGAGTCCATGCTAAGTGCGAAATAACATTTTAAAACTGGTTAATATAAACAATATTCTAGCATTTACATTAGTACATTTATTATCATTAACTAATGCTAAAGAAATTAGAAAATATTTTAATGGGTTCAAATGACATATTTTCAATTAATAAATAAAATTATAATGTAGTAAGTATAAGTAATAAACAAATATATAGTGTTATATGTTATTTTTTAGCATGACAAATTAAATAGTTTTATAAACTTCTAAGTGAGTACACCAAAATGTCCATCCACTTTACCTAATTAAAAATATATTTAATTTTGCATGGATGACTGGTCCTTGTGCCACTTCATAATTTCTAGTGTCATAACCAGATAAGCTACCCCTTAGGGACATTACGGTCTAATATCTGGAAGAAGTAAATAATTCTAGCATCAACTTCAAATAATCAGACTAACATACAACAACTAAAGAAATATAAAATTTAGCATAATTTAAAGCAAAATAATTATCGCCACTAGAAATACTTATGGATATGCCTAAAATATTTTGGATGACATCACATTGATAATAAGTATAAGTCTGAACGACATAAGAAAATATAAATAACAAAGCCAGTTATTAAAATATCATGTAGTCATATGTCAATATCACAGCCTTATCTTTGAAGTAAAAACAAATGTTATTTTAATATTGGTTTGGTAACTTTTTGTTGAGGATAATTATTTATAGCTATATTTATTCTTGAAATTTAGGATTTTATTTAACTAATCTAATTGTTTCTAAGTAAAGTATTTTAGAAAATGGAAAACGAGGTCTGAAGTTACTATTTTATTTTGGTGCATATACTTGTCATATTGAGGAAACATTTATAAATTTACAAAACACTTCTTAGTGCACTTATTTCCGCATTGTATTATGCATATCAAATGTTACTGATTGCTAGTAAAAGAAAATAAACAAAAATAGTTAATTTATAACATATTAATAAATTGATTGATCAGAGTTAAGTAGATTTATTATGTGATTAGTTCTCCCATTAAACAGAATTAGATTACGATTCCCAAATTATTTTTCATAGAAATCAATCAAAATAGAAAGTAATTAATATTTTGTATTTATTCCGTAGAAATTACAATTGACATATAATATTTAATGCATAAAATTAGTTCAATTATTGCTACGACCGTCACGGCACGCGTCTCGCACGTGGTCGAGGCACGCGCTTCGCGCGTGGATTTTTATACCTTATATGTTATGTATTTTACATATGCAAGGAAAAATACATATGTTATGTACTTTTTTTAGTAAATTTAGTAAATAAAACAAATGAAAAAAATTAAAGAGGAGAAGTGGAAAAAATAATGGACAACAACTGAAAATTTACTGTTAATTGACAGTTTTCATTTCAAAAGGCGTCGAGTTAACAATTCAAACAAAAAAATTCAATCAATAGCAGGGGAAACCAACGCCTTGATCTAAGTATCCAGAGCCCTGCAAGTTGTGCATAAAGAGTCTTTATTCAAATGGATTGGTAAAATGAAAAAACAATGAATAAGAAGAATCTATACGTTTTTGGTTAAGAGATCCATAACTGTAGTATAAAAAATGCATCACGATATCTACCTTACAGGCAAAGCAGGTAAAGGAGAAGATGGGTCATATTTAAGCAAACGTGGAGATCGATAACAGAAGGAAGGTGAATAGAAGAAGTGTGAGAAGATATGAATGAGATAACATGAATGGGTGGATATCTAAATGTCCTTATAGTACGTTCTAGAATGCAATATTCATGGGATATTTGAATGTCCCAATAGCACGTTCTACTATTTATTAATTGCTAATTTATATCGTAATGCGCAATAATGAATGTCGTTATTCAAATTTGAGTGACTATTCAAACTGTTGTTGAATACGGAAAGGGTAATCTAATTATATTAATTGCCCATTTATAAACGTTACAACACTTACTTATAAACGCGTATCTTTTTAAAATAATTTTAATTAGAGGGAACTGGAGTTGAAGTAGGTCGAACCTGGCCATTTCCAAGAGCGAGGGGGTTTCCCCCGAGTCCGTGTGATGCACGAGCCACTTCAGTGACTTCATTTCCAATGACTTGAACATTTCTCGGCCTTCCATCCAAGTGAAGAATCCATCGATCATCTCCTGTTATTTTCGGAGGAGATCATTTTGCCTTGCCATTTGAGCTCTAAGTTCAGTGAGAACACCGTCCATCTCTCTTCTCTGGCCAGGTATGCTGATTGGTTTTCATGAGAGGAAGCCTCCTGGCTTGCCTCGTTCCTTGCGCCTTCAGTGTCAGCATCCTCAGCATGAGAGGAACTTCCAATTTACTTCCTTTTGATTGCCATTGATCCAGTAGCCAAATAATCCAAGCTAGAAGTTGAAGTTGTCATGTGCCCCCTTCCTGGCATGCCAAAATGTTAGACCAAAATTTGGTACTAACACCCAAATAAGGATGAAGTCCTCACAATCACAAATCACATATCATATAATGCAGAAACAATAAAATAAAAGGAGACACATGAGGTTTTTATAGTGGTTCGGCTAAAACCAAGCCTACGTCCAATTTATCTCTTCTTAAATCCTAAGAAGTTATAGTACAATTCTCTCAGTTTTGCACACGAAGTCCTCGTGTTTACAATGGAAAGAAGTAATAAACTAGAAGATTATACACGATGTCCTCATGTTATAATGTGGAATTCGGCTTCTATGTTGTGCAATAGCCTTGGGAGGAGTAATGGTGGAAGCCGTCAGGAGTTAGAACCAAAAGATCCTTCAAAATGCCTTCGATGGGTGTATTTATAGCCATTTCCTGAAACCGGTTAGTGAGACACATGGCACTGTAATAACCCGAAAATCTGGGCCAGTTTAAAATTTTTATTTTGGCAATTTTAGCGAAGTTTGAACATTTAAAATGAATTATTTTAAATAATATCGACGTGAAATTTATTTTGAATATATTTAGAACGTATATATTATATACGTCGTCGTTAGAATATAAATATTTATATATAATTATAAATGGAATTGAAAATGGCGCGGTAGTTCGATAATTCGATTTCAAACTTCAATTGAATGCACCGGGTGCAAAACAATCCGGATTTTAGTGAAACCAGAAATCATAGGATCTATTTGATAGTATCTTTCCAACGAATCCGAAGAATCGAGATTTCATTGCGGGAATCAAAAGATATGTCCAGTTGAAAATTCTGAATAGTCGCTATGGAATTCAGGCCCTTAAAAATAGACATTTTGCAAATGACCTCGGATTTCGACGAAACCACTTTTGTTGGGTCCGTGATGTCAAATTATTGCTAGGTTTTAAATTTCATAATTTTTCGAGTCCGTATGTGACCCCGGTAAATTGAAATGTGCGTTTAAATTGAATATAAGAAGAATTATACTTTAAATTCAATGGAAACTGATTCAAACAATCGAATCAGCTTACGATACATATCCCATTGTGTTCGGAATGGGGGTAAAACGCTATGGACGACAGGCGGTGGGCCTCGTTTCGAGGTCATATGTAAAGGTCAACTTTTTGAGAAAAAATAATAATAATAAAATAATTAAAAGCTCTTCTCTCCTCACCCTCTCCTATACTTTGCGCCCCCCCCCCCGATTAATCAATCAGAAAAGAAAAAAAAATCCGATCGTTCGAATCGAACGCCGACTTCCCCCCAACGCCATCGCCCGAGCTCCAACCGCCACCAGGGCCTCTCCGCCCCTCTCCTTCTTCTTTCCCACCTCGAGCTGCTCCTCCTTCTCCCCCTCCCTCCTGTCGAGGACCGCACCTCCTCGTCGTGCCCAAACCAAAGCCGCGCCGCCCCTGCTGACCGCCGCCACTCCAGAGCTACCAGCGCCGCCTCCCCTCCCCACCAGCGAAGTCCAGCGCCACCAAGTCGTCCAGTCAGCTGCCCGCGCCACCTTCAGCGACCCCGGGACCCCCTCCATCTTCGAACACTCTAAAATTGTGAGTTAACTGATTTTATCCTTTGATTTAAAGTATTAGCAAGTTAAAAATGTAATTTTTAGCTAGTTTCTGATATGAAAGGATTTTTAGCAAGTTAAAAATGCGATTTTTGGTTAGTAAAAAATACGGTTTTTGTTAGTATAAAGATAGGATTTTTATTCATTTTAAAAATTAACAAGATGTGATTTTTGAAATGAACAAGAGGTGTTTTCTAAAATAACAAGATGTGATTTTTGAAATGAACAAGAGGTGTTTTCTAAAATAAAAAGATTCGATTTTTAAATTAAAAAAAGATTCGATTTTTAAACTAATAAAAATAGGATTTTTATATATTGAACTTCGAAATAAAAATAGGATTTTTATATATTGAACTTCGAAATAAAAATTCGATTTTTATATATTGTATAGCGAAATAAAAATTCGATTTTTATATATTGAATAGCGAAATAAAAATTCGATTTTTATATATTGAATAGCGAAATAAAAATTCGATTTTTATATATTGAATAGCGAAATAAAAATTCGATTTTTATATATTGAATAGCAAAATAAAAATTCGATTTTTATATATTGAATAGCAAAGTAAAAATGTGATTTTTATATAGGTAGTGGATAAGGGCAACGAAATAGACGAAAGAAAAGCACGGTGAAGATTTCCTACCCATGAAGAATTGCGTCATTCAGTTTAGCGAAAGGGTGAGAACCTCTCACTTTAAATTTCTTTTTCTAGTTATATATATATATATATATACTAGGATGCAGACGGTGCTTAGTAGCACCCGACACCCGTCATCCACAGACCATGGATGGCTTGTTTGTTAAATTGTTTGGTTGTGTAGTTGGTTAGATTATTTGGTTTGAACTGAATTGTTTGGTGAAATAAAATTTATTTGATTGATGTGTGAATGGCGTGGGCCTTCACTAGATCGGGGATAAGGCTAGGCCTCGTCCCGTTTCTAGTATCGTGCCGTTATGCCGCTGAAATTTTCTAAAATATGTTAGAAAAACAAAAATATCATTTTTATTGTGTAAATGAAATGAATAGAAATTCATGTGTTAAAATAAAATATATTATCATTAAAAATATAGTTTTAACGTGAAAGTGAATAAATAAATATTTATAAACAAATCGGCCAATTTGTTTATATACACTGATTTGACTGATATTGAATGGGTCGATAAATTTTACACATCGCCCAACTGCACAACTAAAAATCTGTGTTTGACTGTTTGAAACCCCACACGGGTGTTGGGATGAAATTTGAAGTTCACTCATCCTGATTGATTAAATATGTCGATCGATTGATTGACAGGCTGTTATAAGCGTAAGATATCTATATTTGATGCTTATACAGTGTATTGCACTTTGGTCGATGGTTGATTGTTTATTTTTGCTATTATATATATGTGTTGTATGGAATCCATATAATTAACGTTATATGGTGATTGATTGGGCCTCATTCCAATCGGGAAAGTAATGAATATTATAAAAGAAAATTCATGTGTTGAATATAAAAATAGTGATGTGTTGACAGTACTCATGTGTTGAGATTAGTCGTGTGTTGAAATAAATATAGATTCATGAATGGGATAAATATTCATTTGTTGGATAGAATAAAGAAGTTTTGAAAATATAAAGCCGTGTTGATTAGATTGACGCCATTTTGACGTAAACGATATTTATATCGATTTTATTCATTTCGAAATGAATTGAATTGAAAACGATTTCGAAATGAATTGAATTGAAAACGATTTCGAAATGAATTGAATTGAAAACGATTTCGAAATGAATTGAATTGAAAACGATTTCGAAATGAATTGAATTGAAAACGATTTCGAAATGAATTGAATTGAAAACGATTTCGAAATGAATTGAATTGAAAACGATTTCGAAATGAATTGAATTGAAAATGATTTCGAAATGAATTGAATTGAAAACGATTTCGAAATGAATTGAATTGAAAATGATTTCGAAATGAATTGAATTGAAAACGATTTCGAAATGAATTCAAATTGAATTGAATAGAAATGAATTTTAAAACGAATTTATAAAGAAGAATTAAATTCTGATTTGAATTGAAATGGAAGTTGAAATTGTTTTGAAACGAATGTAGAACTATTTATAAAATTCGTTTTAAAAGGAAATCGACGAAATATATATAATATATGTATATATATTATATATATAATGGCCTGAATAGAACGCGCCGCGCCGCGGCAGTTCGTGAATTTCGACCATTTATTTCAAACGGACATTGCGGGAGATCCGACCGTCGGATTCTCCTAAAACCGGAACCGTTGGGTTCGTATCGAAGAGAGCTTTCCAATGAATATTAGAAATTTGAAATCTAATGGTTGGATTTGGAGTTATGTCCAAATCAAATTCGAAAAAGGTCGCTGTAAGTGCAGTTCGATGGCCGTTGTTGGAAATCGACTGTACGGGCCTTGGTAAAATTATTAAAAATATCTATAATTTATGTAAAATCATAATATATGGATTGGAAAGAGTTGAGCTGGAAAATTCCACATTTGAAAAGATAAAAATAGATTTTTATCGAAATAAACTAGTTTTGAACTAGAATTAAAATCAATTTATTTTTGAAATAAATAAATTGAATTTGAAAGTGATTTTAAAAATAATCAATACTCCCAATACGTGGATTGGACTGGAGTTGAATCGAAATTATCTTCGGGATATTTCGATGTTGGATTTCGTGACTATACAAATATTGTTATGGGGATTTGAAAGATATATTTTATATCGCTATTTCCAATACGATATATGTTGGTTTCAGAATTTGATATTGAATGTAAGCCGATATATTTTCTATTCAGAGCCTTGTATTTAATATCAAATGTGATTTGGGTTTATCGTGAATCGTGTTTTAGAAGACATTGGTTCTTTAACCCAGTTAAAGGCAATATATCGATTTTTGAGAAGATTAAAACTAAGTGGAGTTTTAATGAATCTTTAATTAGATTGAAAAATGAATTGATTATTTAAATTATCAAATCTGAAAGGTGATCGAGAATGGAGTACCACCAGTTTTGCTCCAAAGCGATAGTTAAATCTTTAATTAGATTTGAACATGAAATAGTAATTAATTTTACCGATAACACAGTGGTGTTAGATGTGGAGTATTACCAGTTTTCTCCATGGGATATATAGGTTGGGATTGGGAAATAAAATAATAATTACTTCGGTGTGGTTCGCTAATCCCGACTAGTTTGGAAAACCATAATATGGTTTGAAATGATATCCAAAGGAAGATTAAAGAATAAATTTAGAAGAATTTATCTTGGATAAAATTAATGGGAACCTTTCCCTAAAAATGTGATTTTGTGAATAAAAGAATATTCTGAATTGGAATGAGGCGTTTGATGTGTTTGTGTAACATTTGTTTATCATATACGTGAGTTATTCAGAAAGGCCGGGTTTACACCCATTCTGAATAACCGATTCGACGAGATGTCGAAGATGAAGACGGTGGTTGAAGGCCGGAAGTCTTCACATCGTTTGGATAGTTACTGACGATCCTGATTGGGCTGTACACCCAAGAGGATGGAAATAGTTGGCGGTCGTCCAGACGTACTTGGAGATGGAAGGATATGCGAGGAAAGTGCCTCCGGTTTCGTTCAGACCTAGAACGGACTTGTAAATGGATGGTGTGTCTGACATTGTATTCCTTTATATTGTATTTGTTGATCTCTGCTAAATATATATCTGTTTGGCGGCGGAGAATTTATTCTCTTGCTTAACGCCCTTCTCTGAGACATATGAGCTCAGAGGTTATATATTGGCAGAAATCAGTGGTACGATATGGATTGATAGTGTGGCATACTGAGATGCAGTGATCCAGACTTTTGTTGAAAAGCAAAGTTTGGTGGTTGATGATCAAAGCGCAGCTGATATAGCAAGGCTTTGTGTATAGCGTTGATCCGCGAGCCTCACAGCCCGGAATGGTGGTAAACTGATGGTTTGATCAGTATACATTTTTAGTGTAGTGGATTCGGTCGACCGATATTGAGCTTCGTGCTCGGAGGGATAGAGTAAGCGGTGTTTTCTCTTGCTGGGACGTAAGCCGCGGTGATACTTGAGTCCCAAAAGTGCGGATGTGCATAGCGGTGTTTTCTCTCGCTGAGACGTAAGCCGCGGTGATTTGTACTACGCGATCGATCTTTCGAATCAGGAGCCACCATGATGGAAATCCAATTTCCGATACGTGTGATTCGGTTTTAGTTGTATTACTAGTATGGCGACATGATATAATGGTACCCATGCCGTCTATGATTGATATTTATGATTGGAATTGTTTTGACACTATACACATATTATAGTATCAAATGATTTGTTTTTAAACGTATCAAGCATGTTTGGCTGTTATAAGGTAAAACCCTATCCTCCGGCTTGCGTTGCATTGTGTGATGGGACCTGGGTCTTATAATAGCTTCATTTTTCGAAAAAGCATTGCGCTGTTTATTCTATGCACTAGTATTCTTGGGAGGAAACCCGTTCCGTGTTATACGGTGTGGTCCCTTGAATTACTCTCTTTTAAAGTAAAGTTTTAAATAACTGTTTTAGTTCTCACACCAGTTACATGACTGACCTGGAGTTTATTGTTTTAACCTAAACTCTGGGTGCCCTTATTTTCGACACGGGCAGCTAGTAGTTTTGGTTTTGCAGATTTATATTCACAGGATCCTGGTTTACAGCTGGAATGATATCCGGAAAGCTTTGTATCCGTATATCTCTTCTAGTTGTGTATTATATTATTTTCCGCTGCTATGTACTTAAATGTAATTTAAATCTCTGATATTTCTGTGTAATATTCTTTTATACTCTGTATATTCTTGTAATCTGATGCATTGTTGTAATATACAATGAAATGTTCTTCTGTTTGTGTTCTGATTTGTCTTGTCCTCACAGTAATTCGTTCTTTCTCATCTCTTCGGAGACCGGGGAAGTTTCGGGTCGCTTCATTTGGTATCAGAGATTTGGTTTACAAAGCAGAGAACAAGGCACATTAGAACCTTACGAAAGAATTCATCAGATATTGGATCAGTAATATCCAATTAGAATGACTCGTTAGAGATAGGATCAGTAGTATCCTAGAACGAGTGTGAAGAGTATATTTTTAAAATGAAAACAAATTTTGTTTTAAAAATTTAAAATCAATTATCCGTATTTGATTATTTATTTGATATTGGTTTGGACAGTCCAGTATATAAAGAATTTGCATATACGCCTTGCAAACGTATATTCGAAGTTTTAATATACTGAATAGATATAGAGTCACATTCTAGACACCCGGGGATAATTCTGATGATCTGGCCACATCATCAATATTTATGTTCGTGCTCCGAAGGTGTGATTTCTATATATTTCCTATTGACTGGTGTGAGAACCAAAATTAGATAGGACTTATTGTTGTGAATTGGCATCAAAAACATGATTTTTGTATATGTATCAAAATTATGAATTTGAAACTCTAATTCACTAATTGATTGATGTTTGGGTTGTTTGTTTATTTGTTTGATAATTTTGAATCATTATGCCTAATTTGATCGAATAATGAATTGTATTGAAATTTGGTCGCATTTGCTTGCATATACATATACTTACATTGAACAGGTCATAGCAAGGAGGCTAGAGCAGAGAATAAAATTTGTTTGCCCGACAAATAGGTACATGTTTACTACATAATTTACTGTTTTGTTTGGGTGATGATGATTTTATGAGCCTATTGGCTAGCCGCTTGGCTTTTTCTTTTTCTTTTTGAGATCTGAAGGACCGGGGAAGCTATTTGAAATTCCCCGATGCTCCCGGTGCAGGGGAGGTTATGGCGAAATTTTTCGAAAATTTAGGGTGTTAGCCAAATTTTTGAAATTTTTGAAAAGTTCTTAGAAACTGAAAAGTTGAAGAACTTAAGCCGTAATCAAAACAATGGAAGTTGAGTTGAATTGTTAAACAACTTTCGACTTTGTTCCTTTTCGGGGACGAAAAGTTTTAAGTGTGGGAGATTGTAATAACCCGAAAATCTGGGCCAGTTTAAAATTTTTATTTTGGCAATTTTAGCGAAGTTTGAACATTTAAAATGAATTATTTTAAATAATATCGACGTGAAATTTATTTTGAATATATTTAGAACGTATATATTATATACGTCGTCGTTAGAATATAAATATTTATATATAATTATAAATGGAATTGAAAATGGCACGGTAGTTCGATAATTCGATTTCAAACTTCAACTGAATGCACCGGGTGCAAAACAATCCGGATTTTAGTGAAACCAGAAATCATAGGATCTATTTGATAGTATCTTTCCAACGAATCCGAAGAATCGAGATTTCATTGCGGGAATCAAAAGATATGTCCAGTTGAAAATTCTAAATAGTCGCTATGGAATTCAGGCCCTTAAAAATAGACATTTTGCAAATGACCTCGGATTTCGACGAAACCACTTTTGTTGGGTCCGTGATGTCAAATTATTGCTAGGTTTTAAATTTCATAATTTTTCGAGTCCGTATGTGACCCCGGTAAATTGAAATGTGCGTTTAAATTGAATATAAGAAGAATTATACTTTAAATTCAATGGAAACTGATTCAAACAATCGAATCAGCTTACGATACATATCCCATTGTGTTCGGAATGGGGGTAAAACGCTATGGACGACAGGCGGTGGGCCTCGTTTCGAGGTCATATGTAAAGGTCAACTTTTTGAGAAAAAAAAATAATAATAAAATAATTAAAAGCTCTTTTCTCTCCTCACCCTCTCCTATACTTTGCCCCCCCCCCGATTAATCAATCAGAAAAGAAAAAAAAAATCCGATCGTTCGAATCGAACGTCGACTTCCCCCCAACGCCATCGCCCGAGCTCCAACCGCCACCAGGGCCTCTCCGCCCCTCTCCTTCTTCTTTCCCACCTCGAGCTGCTCCTCCTTCTCCCCCTCCCTCCTGTCGAGGACCGCACCTCCTCGTCG
>JASFAX010005209.1:0-36950 GCA_030737875.1 Allium sativum | reverse complement strand
TATGATGTAACGACCCAGATTTTTCGTCGATTTATTTTAAATATTTAATATGGATTTAAATATTGAATTAGAACAATAATAATTTATTTTCAATAAAATTAACTATTTGGAATTAAATTATATTTTTAAACCAAATTTAGTTTAAACCATTAATTTAAATTAAATATCTCCTGTAGACAGTAAAATAAAATTCTAGATACTGCTCCATTTAGACCAGAATAGCGTCATAATCTGGTATCGTCGGTCGTCACGGTTGAATAGTGGTTCACTAGTTAAGGGCCGCGAGATGTTTTAATTATTTAATTAAAATAAAATCAATCTAAATAATAAAAGAAAAAAAATCATAAGCCGACCTAAAATCTCAACGCAGACCCAAGTAATTAATTCCGCAGCCTATATTTCTCCTCGAGCCAAATTCCTGTCTTCCATTTTCTATATCAACGGAACAAAGATTTAATGGCCTTGTACTCCTTGTCTCCCACCGTCCACTCTATAAAATGAGCCCTCCCCTTCGTTTGTTTTCATTTATCGAATCCAACATTTCATCCCCTTTCTTCCATCCTTTTCCTGTAAATCGAAGTCACCGATTTAATATATATAAAAAAAAAAGGGGATCGCGGTACGTATCAAATCGGAAAGCCGAGCCAACGTCAATGAATCGTGAACGGAGACCGTGGTAATACCCGAAGTCGAAACCAAAACTCGAAGTTGATTAGAAGGGGAGTCGCGAGTGGTGTTGGTGACCATCGATCTGAACTCGCATAGAAAAGGGGCTATGTGATGCTTTGGGAGTAATCGCGACGGGATTGTGGTGGGGGTTGCGTTCAGGAGGGAGGCCGTTCTCGAGTTGATGGCACTGGGAATTTGGGAATTTCAAACGGGAGAAGACAATGTCAGGTGATTTTACAGCAAGTGATGTGTTCTAAATTGGGTTCTTTGATGACTGTGGGAGTGCTCGCGAAGAGCAGATGTTGGTCTGTAGGTGTACGGGTGGTCCGATAATGGTTGTGGGAAGAAAGGCAATGCCTGTAGAAGATTTCATGATTTTTCTGTAGCAATTGGGAGGCTACAGATTTCTAATTGCGTGAGAGTTCGAGGCAGAGAGTGTAGAACGTTGGTGAATTCTGCACCGAGTTCATATTAGAAAAGGGAGGAGGTAACTCTTTAGTACTAATTTCAATAAATAGACAAATAGATTGAAACCGTAATATTTTAAGTGATATTTATATTATCCTACAACAGTATTAGTAAATTTAAATTATTTATAATAGTTTGTAAATTTGTATATCTAATATCTATGTCCTACAAAATCAAAATCAGATAAAACGAGGTCCGTTGAATTGAAGTGACAAAGACTTCGCTATGGATTTTTGAAAGAAGTTTGAAGGAAGTTGGATTTTTCGGTTAAATTAAACATCGGTTTAATTTAATCGGAAATAAATCGCTAGTTGACAACTGCAATTACGGTGAGTAAATCTCACTCACCTTTTATTTTTAATTATTTTTATTTCGTTAAAAATAATTGTTTGTTGCTTGTGTGAATGCTTCTGCTTATTTTATATATATTAGTTATTTAGGGTATTATATATATATATTGGGTTGATTGATTGGTTGGATTCCCGCAGTCTCATTAGCGGATGCCCGCAGTTTTATAGCGGATGATTACCCTATACGCCCCACGCTATGATTAGTGGATGACCTTCTATACCGCGATATTCTGCCACGAAGCAGAATGGGTATTATTTATGTGCTAACATCTGTGGATGCAGGCAAACAGGTTGGAGGAATCCAACTGGATTCCTCAAAAATATATTATCTGTTTGTTTATTTGTTTGCATATATATATTGTTATATATGATGTGTTAGAAAAATAAATAATTGGTTGCTTTGTGTGTTTAAATATCACTGGGCTTAAGTAATGATATTTAAAAATATCGTAAAAAGAATATTTGAGATTTAAAAAGGGAAAATTCTATTTTTAAATAGAATTTGAATTTTTAATGAAAATAAAAATATAAACTTGTTTTTGAAAAATAAAACAAGTAGTTCTTTTTAAACGAAGTTTATAAATAGTTCTTTTATAACGAAGTTATAAATGAAGTAAAAAGAATTATCATTTGATAATTCAGAAATAGGAATACAAGCATGGAATTGGGATTTGAAATGGAATTTCAAAATAAGATGTGAAAAGGAAATTTTAAATATATAACTCAAATGAAATTTGAGTATAACATTTGAATTTTTAAAGGGGTTTAAATATTTGAATTTTAAGAAGAGATTGAATATTAGAAATTCAAATAAGAAGTTCAAATAGAATTTGAATAGACGAGATTAGAATGAAAAATAGAATTTGAATTCAAGGAGTTAAAATAAAATTTGAATTCGAAGGAATTCGAATAAAGAAATTCAAATAGAGATTTGAATGTAGAATTTCAAAATAGAATTTGAATTATAGAATTTCAAAGAAGAATTTGAATAGAAATTTTAAAATATAGTAATTCAAAGAAGAATTCAAATGTGAAACTTGAACAGAGATTTGAATGGAATTTAAATATGAAATTTGAATTGAGATTTGAAATAGAAATTCAAGTGTTGAATTTGAACACGAAATTGAATACAGAAATTCAAGTAGAAATTTGAATATGAGATTTCAAAATAGAATTTGAAATAAACTTTGGAAGTAGGATTTCAAAGTAGGATTGAAATAGGATTTCAAAATAGGAAATCCAAATAGTTTTGAAATGGAATTTGAATTCAAGGGAATTCAAATGAATTTGAATAATAGAAATTCAAATGGTGTTGAAATGAATTTGAATAATAGAAATTCAAATGATGTTGAAAATGAATTTGAATATTTGAAATTCAAATGGTATTGAAAATGAATTTGAATATTAGAAATTCAAATGGGGTCGGAAATGAAAAATGAA
Source organism: Allium sativum (assembly GCA_030737875.1). Classification (NCBI taxonomy): domain Eukaryota; kingdom Viridiplantae; phylum Streptophyta; class Magnoliopsida; order Asparagales; family Amaryllidaceae; genus Allium; species Allium sativum. Next base: position 34,023 of record JASFAX010005209.1, on the reverse strand, counting down.
ATTTGAATATAAGAGATTCAAATTGAATTCAAATGAGATTTGACCTATGGAATTTGAATATGAAATTCAAATGGGTTTTAAATTATGGAATTCTGAATATAGAATTTAAAAAAAGAAGTTTGAATATTTGAATTCCAATAGAATTCAAATATAGAAATTGGAATGTAGAAGTTAAAATGGAATTTAAAAATAGAGTTTGAATAAGAGAATTCAAATGAATTCAAACATAGAATTTGAATATAGGAAATTCAAACGGAAATTTAAGTATTGAATTTGAATATCCAATAGAAAAGGAATTGGGATTTTGAAATATAGAATTCAAAAGTAAGATTGGAATTTGAATCAAGGAATTCAAATAAGGTTAAACGAAGTTGAATTCATTTTTAAGAAGTTTAAAAAGTTTATATTTATAAATATAATTAAAACGAACTCGCCGCAGCGCTGCAGTTCGTAAAATAGCGATTCGAACTTCAATCGAATATACAGAACGCAATTGAAGTCGAAATTCTTTGAAACAAGAAACGTCAGGACCAGTTTGATAATAGTTTTCTAATGAAAGAGAAAAATCTGAATTTCGTCGTATAGATTTTGAGTTATGTCAAAATCAAATTTTCAGATAAACAGCGCCAGAACCATTATAAAACCATAACGGTTTATTTAATGATATTAAAGGATTTTAAGCAAATAAAAATCGAAATTTCTATTTAGAAAAATCCAGATTTGAGTTATAAAATATATGTGAACTCCAGTGGAATAATGAGTTGATTTTTGAAACAGAAATCAGACTTTTGATTTATTGAATAGAGTTAACTAATTCGAATAGAAATTAGTTAATGAGATTTCGAATTAATATTGGGCTTTGAATTAGTAAATTCGATTTGAAAATTTATATTCGAAATCAAACAGGAAACTAGGATTGAAATTGAAATTTCATTTGGTTATGAACGAGTTAAATATTTTATTTGAACATGTTATGTTCAAACAAAGAAGTGAAATAGGAAAAAGGGCTAATTAAAGAATAATTGAGCGAAACTGAATTCAAACGATTCAAAACTGAATTCAAACGATTAGATAGTGTTGAATTGAATTGGAAACAGGTGAACAGGTGTTAAACAGATATGGGATGGAGTATATGAAGATTTTTTATTTATGTGCCCGACAAAAAGGTACATGTTTAATTCATATATGAGATTTTATGCGCCGTATCGGCAAGCCGCTTGGCTTCTTCTTTTTCTTTTTGAGATTAGAAGGACCGGGAAAGCTATTTGAAATTTCCCGATGCTCCCGATACAGGGGAGGTTATGGCGAAATTTTTCGGAAATTTAAGGAGTTAGAATATTTTTAAGATATTTTGAAAATTTGAAATCATTGTATCGACGTATTGAATTCGATAGTAAAGTGAATATAAAAATCGAATGTTGAAAAAGGGATAGGGATAAGTAATTGAAATTGTTTTCAATTGCAAATAGAGACATTTTCTAATATATAGAAAATAAAGGAAGTTATTATTTGGAAACGTTTTCCAAATGGCATAAGAGCCAAGAATGATTATTGAAAATATTTGGGTAACAAATATCGATAAGAGAATATAGAAGAGATTTAATTAATGAAATATTAATTAAAGAGCCCAGTGATTTGTTTGATATGTTGATTGAACACTTGTTTTTATTCGATAGTTAAATCACAGACTATCGAAGTTTTGACCATCGTTGTCAATATGGAGAGACCGGTTGGATTATTATCCGTGAACCACTCCGTATCGGCATAAGCGTTGCGAACCAAGTATGCTGAATATATTGAAGACGGAGTAAAGTGCAAGGGCTTTTCTATTTATAGAAATAGTGCCTTCGGTTTCGTTCAATCCCAGAACGAACGTAAATGGACGAATGTCTGACAGAGTATTTCCAATGATCAAAAGAGTTGGTCTGTATGGATGTATATGGTTGCAACGGATTTATCCCTTAGCATAATATCCAGAATATATGTGCAAACTCAACTATTGATTAACGGATCTGACAATGTGGCATTCAAAGTGATTGTGCTATCAATGAATGGTAAGTATTCGTAGCCTCAGGCCTCAACAACCGGGAAAGGACAAAAATCGGGCAGGCAGCATGGCTATGTGGGTCGCACCCATTAGGGTGTATAATCACCTATCTAGAGAAATTCCTTTTGTTTCTAAATCTATCGATTCTGCCCATTCGGGAAACGGTGGTTTGAGTCCAACCGTTGGTGATATACATTCGATACACTCAAGCGAAATGAGTGGTCGGTCATGTGTGGGCCGGGTTGCAAGACGTTCTTGTTGAACCCAGGTGTATTCGCCTCTAGAGATACATCATCGGAAGGTGGTCCCATACCTTGTCATGTTGGAAATCCAATCTCCAATAAGCGCCATGCGGGTTTTGATTTTATAATATATATGTGGAGCGTGAGATGTAAGCGTTCTGCTATTTGGTTATTTACTTGATGTAGACATTATTATAATATCATTGGATTTGATATCAAAGTGTTTTGGGTTATAGTAAGGTAAAAACCGTCCGTGTTTATGTGTGGGCTGGTCTTACTATTATCTTTTCTTTCGAAAGGATTTTTAAAGTTAAACATGTGGTTGGAGTTTACTCACACCAGTCCCATGACTGACCCAGAGTTTATTTTGTTTTGTTTTCCTAAACTCTTGGGTGCCCAAATTTGTACGGGCAGTCAAGTGTTTCAGGCTTTTACAGATACACTTGGAGGAGCTTGAAGCTGGAGGCTTCAACGTTAGTTATTTAGAGTTACTTCCGCTGAATCAAATGTTATGTGTACTCTGATGATGGTATGTATATATGTACAAAACAGATTTGTATTTCAAAGCTTATGTTATATAATATATTTTATTCGTTCCGCTGTGAGTTGTGATCTTCGTTTTTCTCCTATTCTAATATTTCTTTCTTTCTATTTCTCATCCTCTATCTTCTTTCTATTAATGGTTCGTATTTCTGTGTTATTTGGGGTTGGACGTGTGGTGTTTTTAGTCAACTCAGATAGCACGGATTTGCGGGTCGTTTCAGTTGGTATCAGAGCTTAGGTTGAGCAAACACCTAGGCTTATGTGGCATGTGCTCATTAGAGATAGGGTCAGTAGCACCCTAGAATGAGTTGAGTATATATATGAGAGAGCGTATTTGTTAGTTGATATAAAAGTTGTTTTATATTGTGTTGGCTAGTCTGTTGAGTAGTTTATGAATTCTGGTCGAATCGTGGGACGCCACGACGTCGATAGGAGTTTGTAAACACTTGGACAGAAGAATCGACATAATATTGTTTTAAAGTGGGTAAATGAAATAATCTTACCCAAAATTTCTATTTTGATATAGAAGAATAATTTTCTAGAATTATTATATGGATGTGTTGGATGTTGATTTTATAATCAAATGAGATTATAAATTTAGAATGGTTATTTATAACCAGAATAGAATTTGTATAGAAATAATATATACAAATGAGATGAATTAGAATTAAAATCAAACCAGAATTTGGAATCTTAATCCTGGGAAGTTGAAAATTATTTTTCAAAGTATATTAAAATAATATAGATTTGTTTTAGAAGGATTTGAAAGAAAATCGTTTTAGATGAATTTTGGAATAATAAAGCACTGAACTCACTTCGGTGGCTGGGAAATAATTCTGATGATAGTCGCGACATCATCAGTATTCATTTCCGAGTTTCTAAGTGATGGATTGCTACCTTAGAAAGTTTTGATGGAAATTTGTTTCAAAGAAAACAAGTAGATTGAAAATTCAAATGTTTCGAATTGAGATGAAAATAAATATAAGTATATATATATGTGATTTCAAAAGATTTGAGATGAACACCCAAGGACTTGAATTCTGTAATTTAAATTTAACTCAAGAAAGTTAAAATGGATCGAAGTGAATACATTGATTAAAATCAATGTGATTAAATTTGAATTCATATGAATGGGATATGAATTGGATACGGATATATTAGTTGTGAACCATTCAAATAGAATGAATGGAAGCAAAGGTGAGGTGCAATATGAATTAAAACCAAAAGTTTTGGTGGAATTAAATATGTTGAAATGTAAGGAGGTGAGTTTCAACATAAAGAAATTGTGAAAAGTAATGAGTTTGTACCATTTTCCTACCTTAGCAATTTCGAGGACGAAATTATTTTAAGGGGGAAAGAATGTAACGACCCAGATTTTTCGTCGATTTATTTTAAATATTTAATATGGATTTAAATATTGAATTAGAACAATAATAATTTATTTTCAATAAAATTAACTATTTGGAATTAAATTATATTTTTAAACCAAATTTAGTTTAAACCATTAATTTAAATTAAATATCTCCTGCAGACAGTAAAATAAAATTCTAGATACTGCTCCATTTAGACCAGAATAGCGTCATAATCTGGTATCGTCGGTCGTCACGGTTGAATAGTGGTTCACTAGTTAAGGGCCGCGAGATGTTTTAATTATTTAATTAAAATAAAATCAATCTAAATAATAAAAGAAAAAAAATCATAAGCCGACCTAAAATCTCAACGCAGACCCAAGTAATTAATTCCGCAGCCTATATTTCTCCTCGAGCCAAATTCCTGTCTTCCATTTTCTATATCAACGGAACAAAGATTTAATGGCCTTGTACTCCTTGTCTCCCACCGTCCACTCTATAAAATGAGCCCTCCCCTTCGTTTGTTTTCATTTATCGAATCCAACATTTCAGCCCCTTTCTTCCATCCTTTTCCTGTAAATCGAAGTCACCGATTTAATATATATAAAAAAAAGGGGATCGCGGTACGTATCAAATCGGAAAGCCGAGCCAACGTCAATGAATCGTGAACGGAGACCGTGGTAATACCCGAAGTAGAAACCAAAACTCGAAGTTGATTAGAAGGGGAGTCGCGAGTGGTGTTGGTGACCATCGATCTGAACTCGCATAGAAAAGGGGCTATGTGATGCTTTGGGAGTAATCGCGACGGGATTGTGGTGGGGGTTGCGTTCAGGAGGGAGGCCGTTCTCGAGTTGATGGCACTGGGAATTTGGGAATTTCAAACGGGAGAAGACAATGTCAGGTGATTTTACAGCAAGTGATGTGTTCTAAATTGGGTTCTTTGATGACTGTGGGAGTGCTCGCGAAGAGCAGATGTTGGTCTGTAGGTGTACGGGTGGTCCGATAATGGTTGTGGGAAGAAAGGCAATGCCTGTAGAAGATTTCATGATTTTTCTGTAGCAATTGGGAGGCTACAGATTTCTAATTGCGTGAGAGTTCGAGGCAGAGAGTGGAGAACGTTGGTGAATTCTGCACCGAGTTCATATTAGAAAAGGGAGGAGGTAACTCTTTAGTACTAATTTCAATAAATAGACAAATAGATTGAAACCGTAATATTTTAAGTGATATTTATATTATCCTACAACAGTATTAGTAAATTTAAATTATTTATAATAGTTTGTAAATTTGTATATCTAATATCTATGTCCTACAAAATCAAAATCAGATAAAACGAGGTCCGTTGAATTGAAGTGACAAAGACTTCGCTATGGATTTTTGAAAGAAGTTTAAAGGAAGTTGGATTTTTCGGTTAAATTAAACATCGGTTTAATTTAATCGGAAATAAATCGCTAGTTGACAACTGCAATTACGATGAGTAAATCTCACTCACCTTTTATTTTTAATTATTTTTATTTCGTTAAAAATAATTGTTTGTTGCTTGTGTGAATGCTTCTGCTTATTTTATATATTAGTTATTTAGGGTATTATATATATATATATATTGGGTTGATTGATTGGTTGGATTCCCGCAGTCTCATTAGCGGATGCCCGCAGTTTTATAGCGGATGATTACCCTATACGCCCCACGCTATGATTAGTGGATGACCTTCTATACCGCGATATTCTGCCACGAAGCAGAATGGGTATTATTTATGTGCTAACATCTGTGGATGCAGGGAAACAGGTTGGAGGAATCCAACTGGATTCCTCAAAAATATATTATCTGTTTGTTTATTTGTTTGCATATATATTGTTATATATGATGTGTTAGAAAAATAAATAATTGGTTGCTTTGTGTGTTTAAATATCACTGGGCTTAAGTAATGATATTTAAAAATATCGTAAAAAGAATATTTGAGATTTAAAAAGGGAAAATTCTATTTTTAAATAGAATTTGAATTTTTAATGAAAATAAAAATATAAACTTGTTTTTGAAAAATAAAACAAGTAGTTCTTTTTAAACGAAGTTTATAAATAGTTCTTTTATAACGAAGTTATAAATGAAGTAAAAAGAATTATCATTTGATAATTCAGAAATAGGAATACAAGCATGGAATTGGGATTTGAAATGGAATTTCAAAATAAGATGTGAAAAGGAAATTTTAAATATACAACTCAAATGAAATTTGAGTATAACATTTGAATTTTTAAAGGGGTTTAAATATTTGAATTTTAAGAAGAGATTGAATATTAGAAATTCAAATAAGAAGTTCAAATAGAATTTGAATAGACGAGATTAGAATGAAAAATAGAATTTGAATTCAAGGAGTTAAAATAAAATTTGAATTCGAAGGAATTCGAATAAAGAAATTCAAATAGAGATTTGAATGTAGAATTTCAAAATAGAATTTGAATTATAGAATTTCAAAGAAGAATTTGAATAGAAATTTTAAAATATAGTAATTCAAAGAAGAATTCAAATGTGAAACTTGAACAGAGATTTGAATGGAATTTAAATATGAAATTTGAATTGAGATTTGAAATAGAAATTCAAGTGTTGAATTTGAACACGAAATTGAATACAGAAATTCAAGTAGAAATTTGAATATGAGATTTCAAAATAGAATTTGAAATAAACTTTGGAAGTAGGATTTCAAAGTAGGATTGAAATAGGATTTCAAAATAGGAAATCCAAATAGTTTTGAAATGGAATTTGAATTCAAGGGAATTCAAATGAATTTGAATAATAGAAATTCAAATGGTGTTGAAATGAATTTGAATAATAGAAATTCAAATGATGTTGAAAATGAATTTGAATATTTGAAATTCAAATGGTATTGAAAATGAATTTGAATATTAGAAATTCAAATGGGGTCGGAAATGAAAATGAAATTTGAATATAAGAGATTCAAATTGAATTCAAATGAGATTTGACCTATGGAATTTGAATATGAAATTCAAATGGGTTTTAAATTATGGAATTCTGAATATAGAATTTAAAAAAAGAAGTTTGAATATTTGAATTCCAATAGAATTCAAATATAGAAATTGGAATGTAGAAGTTAAAATGGAATTTAAAAATAGAGTTTGAATAAGAGAATTCAAATGAATTCAAACATAGAATTTGAATATAGGAAATTCAAACGGAAATTTAAGTATTGAATTTGAATATCCAATAGAAAAGGAATTGGGATTTTGAAATATAGAATTCAAAAGTAAGATTGGAATTTGAATCAAGGAATTCAAATAAGGTTAAACGAAGTTGAATTCATTTTTAAGAAGTTTAAAAAGTTTATATTTATAAATATAATTAAAACGAACTCGCCGCAGCGCTGCAGTTCGTAAAATAGCGATTCGAACTTCAATCGAATATACAGAACGCAATTGAAGTCGAAATTCTTTGAAACAAGAAACGTCAGGACCAGTTTGATAATAGTTTTCTAATGAAAGAGAAAAATCTGAATTTCGTCGTATAGATTTTGAGTTATGTCAAAATCAAATTTTCAGAAAAACAGCGCCAGAACCATTATAAAACCATAACGGTTTATTTAATGATATTAAAGGATTTTAAGCAAATAAAAATCGAAATTTCTATTTAGAAAAATCCAGATTTGAGTTATAAAATATATGTGAACTCCAGTGGAATAATGAGTTGATTTTTGAAACAGAAATCAGACTTTTGATTTATTGAATAGAGTTAACTAATTCGAATAGAAATTAGTTAATGAGATTTCGAATTAATATTGGGCTTTGAATTAGTAAATTCGATTTGAAAATTTATATTCAAAATCAAACAGGAAACTAGGATTGAAATTGAAATTTCATTTGGTTATGAACGAGTTAAATATTTTATTTGAACATGTTATGTTCAAACAAAGAAGTGAAATAGGAAAAAGGGCTAATTAAAGAATAATTGAGCGAAACTGAATTCAAACGATTCAAAACTGAATTCAAACGATTAGATAGTGTTGAATTGAATTGGAAACAGGTGAACAGGTGTTAAACAGATATGGGATGGAGTATATGAAGATTTTTTATTTATGTGCCCGACAAAAAGGTACATGTTTAATTCATATATGAGATTTTATGCGCCGTATCGGCAAGCCGCTTGGCTTCTTCTTTTTCTTTTTGAGATTAGAAGGACCGGGAAATCTATTTGAAATTTCCCGATGCTCCCGATACAGGGGAGGTTATGGCGAAATTTTTCGGAAATTTAAGGAGTTAGAATATTTTTAAGATATTTTGAAAATTTGAAATCATTGTATCGACGTATTGAATTCGATAGTAAAGTGAATATAAAAATCGAATGTTGAAAAAGGGATAGGGATAAGTAATTGAAATTGTTTTCAATTGCAAATAGAGACATTTTCTAATATATAGAAAATAAAGGAAGTTATTATTTGGAAACGTTTTCCAAATGGCATAAGAGCCAAGAATGATTATTGAAAATATTTGGGTAACCAAATATTGATAAGAGAATATAGAAGAGATTTAATTAATGAAATATTAATTAAAGAGCCCAGTGATTTGTTTGATATGTTGATTGAACACTTGTTTTTATTCGATAGTTAAATCACAGACTATCGAAGTTTTGACCATCGTTGTCAATATGGAGAGACCGGTTGGATTATTATCCGTGAACCACTCCGTATCGGCATAAGCGTTGCGAACCAAGTATGCTGAATATATTGAAGACGGAGTAAAGTGCAAGGGCTTTTCTATTTATAGAAATAGTGCCTTCGGTTTCGTTCAATCCCAGAACGAACGTAAATGGACGAATGTCTGACAGAGTATTTCCAATGATCAAAAGAGTTGGTCTGTATGGATGTATATGGTTGCAACGGATTTATCCCTTAGCATAATATCCAGAATATATGTGCAAACTCAACTATTGATTAACGGATCTGACAATGTGGCATTCAAAGTGATTGTGCTATCAATGAATGGTAAGTATTCGTAGCCTCAGGCCTCAACAACCGGGAAAGGACAAAAATCGGGCAGGCAGCATGGCTATGTGGGTCGCACCCATTAGGGTGTATAATCACCTATCTAGAGAAATTCCTTTTGTTTCTAAATCTATCGATTCTGCCCATTCGGGAAACGGTGGTTTGAGTCCAACCGTTGGTGATATACATTCGATACACTCAAGCGAAATGAGTGGTCGGTCATGTGTGGGCCGGGTTGCAAGACGTTCTTGTTGAACCCAGGTGTATTCGCCTCTAGAGATACATCATCGGAAGGTGGTCCCATACCTTGTCATGTTGGAAATCCAATCTCCAATAAGCGCCATGCGGGTTTTGATTTTATAATATATATGTGGAGCGTGAGATGTAAGCGTTCTGCTATTTGGTTATTTACTTGATGTAGACATTATTATAATATCATTGGATTTGATATCAAAGTGTTTTGGGTTATAGTAAGGTAAAAACCGTCCGTGTTTATGTGTGGGCTGGTCTTACTATTATCTTTTCTTTCGAAAGGATTTTTAAAGTTAAACAAGTGGTTGGAGTTTACTCACACCAGTCCCATGACTGACCCAGAGTTTATTTTGTTTTGTTTTCCTAAACTCTTGGGTGCCCAAATTTGTACGGGCAGTCAAGTGTTTCAGGCTTTTACAGATACACTTGGAGGAGCTTGAAGCTGGAGGCTTCAACGTTAGTTATTTAGAGTTACTTCCGCTGAATCAAATGTTATGTGTACTATGATGATGGTATGTATATATGTACAAAACAGATTTGTATTTCAAAGCTTATGTTATATAATATATTTTATTCGTTCCGCTGTGACTTGTGATCTTCGTTTTTCTCCTATTCTAATATTTCTTTCTTTCTATTTCTCATCCTCTATCTTCTTTCTATTAATGGTTCGTATTTCTGTGTTATTTGGGGTTGGACGTGTGGTGTTTTTAGTCAACTCAGATAGCAAGGATTTGCGGGTCGTTTCATATGACTTGGGATTTGGGGCGTAAATTGAACTATAAATATGTAAGGCATAGTACATGTTGTGGTTTAAGAATTAAAAATGGGGTATATGTATATGTAATAGTTTATGACTTGGAAGAAGGAGATTATTGTGTATAGTGATGTATGGCTTAGGCATGAAAACCTATAGTAAGATAGGGATAACCATTAAGTGTGAAAACGCCTAAATTGGGATTTTGGGTAATTGGCATGCACTGTAATTAAATGCTAAAATTTGGCATAGTTTATACCGTGAATCATTTTTTGGGGTTTTTGGAGAATATTCTGTATGGTAAAATATGACTAAACCTTAGAGCATGTGTTATATTGTGATTTTTGGGGGCATGACTATTATTGCAAATTTGGGAAAATTGGGTGTAACATATTTTGAGTAATAACTTGAATTTGAATTTGTGGGGCATTACTTGCAATCAGCTTTTGTAACAACCCGAATTTTAACAACATGTGAAAACAAGAAATCAAGGTATAATTAAAAATGAAATAAAATATATAAAAATATGTTTAGATAGGTAAATAATGGTGATGCATAAGAAGAATTAATTAATATTTGGAAGAGAAGAAAAATTAGTTCGGTAACGGTGTGTGTAACGGAAAAGATAGTAAAATAAGGATAATTAATTTAAGAATCAGGAATTAGGTAAAATGGACTTCACCATTGCGTTCCTCTCGAAAAAATATGCGAAATAGAGTCCGAGTTTTCGAAAATCGGAGTCCGTATGACCAAGATATGGCCAAAACAAGTTTCAGCGGACTTTCTGGCAAACAGAACCGAGTCGACCCTAGAGTCGACCTCCCCAGGCCAGGTCGACCCTAGAGTCCCCCCCCCCCCCCCCCGTACAGGTTGACCTGGTCGGTCTGGTTTGGCCTAGAACCCATTTTTGAAGCCCGGTATGTGTTTTTATGGTCCGGATTGACTCTGGGGTTGATCTAATGGCCTAAATGAGTTGCCTACAACTATTTAAAGACCCTAAGACCTAGCCTAAATCATACTATTTCATTTTAGCACTCATGCAACCGCCATTAAACCTAGAACTCTAAATTAAAAATACAAAGAACAAAAATTAAAGAAGGCGAAGGATGATTCTTGAAGGCTACAACTAGAAGCTACAACAACTACGACGCTTTAGACAACGGATTTGGGGCTATTTGATTTAAAGTTTTGATTTGGATTGCTTGCTTCATATTGTAAGTTCTATGTCACTTTTTAGGCAAAAACGCTAAAATAACATGGACATGCTATGAATTGAAACCGGATTTAAGAAATATTATTAATCCATGTTTATATTGTTTAACTTTGAATCAAAATTTGGGAATATTGCTATGTTAATGTTGCAAGTTAAACTTATCATGATGTTGATGTTGTTATGAATCACTTGGGCTTAATTTTATTGCAAGTTGAACAAATACATGTCCATGGAATCATTATGTTCATTGAAATCCTCATGTTGATTAAACCATGCCTATGATGCTAATTAAACCATGTCCATGATATTAATGAAACTATGTCTGTGATGTTAATATACCTATCATGTTAAATTGGGAATCGCTAGGTTATGCTGAAAAGTTGGAATCATTATGTTTATAATGCTAGATGAGAATCATTATGTTAAAAATGCTAAATTGGAATCCACTATGCCTATTAGAATTACCATGCCTTTAATGTTTCATGTTAGTAATAAAATACTATTATGCCCGCAAGGATTATTATGCCTATGATGTAAAGTTGAATTCATCATGTTAAACTAAGTTGGAACTATTACTATGCCAAGTTATCATCATGCTAGTATTGAAACCATGTGATATGTTATAGCCTGTTTATTATGCAAGTGATGTTGGAATTGTCACGTATGCCTATCACATGTTTGGTGTTATTTCCCTTTATCTCTTGAATTGTTTATGCTTGCAAACGAAGTACGTTTATATACGTTGGGGATACGATTGGGTAGAATAGGCAAAACTTGAATTGATTATAATCATAAACCGTGAAATTTGGCATAAGTAGAACATGAAATATGGCACAAAAACTTGAGTTGAACATGCCATAACTTGACATGAGACATGCCTTAGTTGGGCACGAAATTGACATATGAACATGCTATGAAAATAGCACGAATCTGATAAGAACATGGGCATGACTTTAGAAAACAAGAAAGTGGTCAACTCGAGGTTGGGTTGAGTTTGTAGTGTAAACCTGCCCGGAAACGCCCAGCAAATCCAGTTGCTACAAACAATAGGATCCAATGTGGGTAGTTGGTCACATCGCGCTTGAAACCCGAGGTTGGGTTGAGTTCGTAGCGTAAACCTGCCCGGAACCGTCCGGCAAATCCAGTGGATACGAACAATAGGATCCAATGTGAGTGGTTCGGTGCATTAACGAATCAATTAATGCCAATTAGGGTTAAGTCATGAACACGAAAAGACAACTTAACCAACTTGAACACGATTTGTAGGGCTAAGTCATGAACTTGAAACGACAACACTTAGCCAACTTGACATGACACGTAAGCGGGTTAAGTCACGAATTTAAATGACATACTTAACCATCTTGACATGACTAGACTGGAAAAGGATTAAGTCACGAATTACATGACTTAATCGGTTAGGCGGGTTAGGTCACGAATTACATTACCTAATTTGTTAGGCGAAACCCTAGACACGACCCTTTTCAGCAGTAACCCTCTAGATGTATCAAGGTACCCTGGGGCTAGGCCGGGTGGGGCACGATTACTGGGATGATTGTAAGAGGTGAACGACGGCAGTGGGGTATGCCAGTGTAGGTTCGGTGGACTACGGTCGTGCACGTATTCCGGGGCAGGCACCGGGTATCCGTAGATTTATTTGTGCATCTTGAATCGTTTCAAGGGTTGACACCCTAGGGCTGATACACCCGAAGGTGGACCCAACACAGGTGACTACATTCGTGATTAGCCGTATGACACGGACACTTGACGAGCTAGAACTTGTAGGGAGTCGATCGACTAGATAATCGCTCCGTAGGACCCCGAACTTGGGTCAGACCCCGTTTCAGGGTCATTTCATGATATTGGGCCGTGGGATTTATTTCGTGATTAACTTGTGATATGGGCTTAGTATACCAGTACAGTCGATGCAACGAATCTCGAACATGTGATGCTTTACTTGACTTGTCTTGACTTATCCTGATCACCTTAGTCTATCTTGTTCACCTTGACACCATTCTTAAGTTTAGTTCCAGTTCATACACGATAGGTTGTTTTAACCGTTTTTACACTGAAAGTCACTAGGACTTACTCAGTCTTTATGACTAACCCATTTCCTTTCGCCTCTTTTTCTTTCGTTTCCCCCCCAGGTTCTCAGGGAGGAAACACTAGCTCTTAGCTGGGATATCACTTGCTTTGGCCTAGCATGTATGGTTTGCTATGGCTGCTTCTTTTTACTGTACTTGGGGAATAAGCTGTTTTTCTGTTTTTAAGTTATTGCTTCTTTGGCTATTATTACAAGACAGTTGTAATGAAGTTATCTGAAATGTTTGTAAGAGACATGGTTTATTTTGGAATAAAATGAAGTTCTGTTTTGCTCATAAATTCTTCCGCTTTTTACTTAAATTTGTTTTATTAATGTTCTGTCTTGTGATAATTCTGTGATGTTATCTCGATAATACCCCTCCAAAACTAGTGCATTCCCTTTGTGAGTGACCCTAGCGGAGGTGGGGTGTTACAGCTTTGTTGGGGTATAACTTGAGAATTGGAACATGACTAGTTAAGTGAATTTGGGATGATTAGCATATAAAATCTAGACTTGGACATGTATGGTTGTATGCTAAAAGATAAACATGCCTAACCCGAGGTTAGAGTGAGTTGCGGTGTAAAACTTCTCAGAACCGCCCAGCACATCCAGTAACCACAACAACATAGATTTAATGTGCGAGGCTAGCACAATTTGCCCAAAATCCGAGGTTAGAACGAGGGTAGAAGTCTGCCCGAAACCACCCAAAACCTCCAGCAACCGCAACAACAGTTCTAATGTGAGAGGTTGGGGCATTAATAAATTAATTAATGCTAATAAACAGACATGCTAAGAATGGTAAGGTTAAGTAAAATTTAGAACACTTAACCGTTATAACATGTTAATTAGATAAGAAGGTGAGGTTAAGTAAATTTAGAACACTTAACTGTTATAACATGTTAATTAGACAGGTGAGCAGGGTTAAGTTAACTAGTATAACATGATGAATGAGAAGGGTTAAGTTAATAGGAAACACTAAACCAATATGACATGATGAATGAGTACGGTTCGGTTAATAAGAATCACTTAACCAATATGACATGATGAATGAGTAGGGTTAAGTTAAAACAAGAGAGCAACACTTAACCAATATAACAAGATGCGTTGAAGGGTTAAGTTAACACAAGAAGGCAACACTTAACCAATGTAACATGACAAGTGGGTGGGTTAAGTTAACTTGAATTGATTGATGACACTTAACCAATACAGCATGATGAACGCGTGGGGTTAAGTTAATAAGAAACACTTAACCAATTTAACTTGATGGGGTTAAGTTAATGGGAAATACTTAACCAATATAACATGATGAATGAACGGGGTTAAGTTAATAGGAAACACTTAACCAATCCAACATGACGAGTGTGAAGGGTTAATAAGAAATGCTTAACCAACATGACATGATGAGTGGGTGGTTAAGTTAACATGAATGGACAACACTTAACTAATATGACATAATGTGTGGGAAGGTTAAGTACATATTAGGTTGATGGGTAATATTAGTAAATATAGGCCCACAAACTTAACCATTAAGTAAACATGTTTGAATCAGTTGGAGGGTTAAGTACATATCGAGTTGGTGGGTAATATTAGTAAATATAGGCCTACAAACTTAACCACTGAGTAAACATGTTTGAATCAGTGGGAGGGTTAAGTACATATCGGGTTGGTGGGTAATATTAGTAAATATAGGTCCACAAACTTAACCAGTAAAGAAACCCTAGTAACGAGGACCATTTCAGCAGTAACCCACATAGATGTATCAAGGTACCCTGATACTAAGCAGGGTGGGGCACGATTACTGGGCCGATTGTAAGCGGTTAAAATAGCGGCCGGGGGTACGTCAGTGTAGGTTCCGACGGATTACGGGTGTGCACGTACCCCGGAGTGGGAAAAAGCAGGCACTGGTACCAGTAGTTATACACTGTGCATCTTGAATCTTGTCGGGTTGCTCTCATAAGGATTGATACACCTTTTGGTGGGACCAGCACGGGGTATCTACACGCAAGAGAGGGCCGATTGACACAGACACATGGAACATTAATAAAAGTAGGGTGCCGATCAATAGGGTAGTAAGGGTACATCTAACACCTTCATGGCAATTAGGCTGATTGAGGTAAGATCCTCATACTAGATGTGCACCTGAAGGCTACCACAATTGCGGGGATTGGGATCACGTTATCATATTATCATTTTATACAG
This sequence comes from Allium sativum, assembly GCA_030737875.1. Lineage (NCBI taxonomy): Eukaryota > Viridiplantae > Streptophyta > Magnoliopsida > Asparagales > Amaryllidaceae > Allium > Allium sativum. The sequence continues at coordinate 18,359 of JASFAX010005209.1, read as the reverse complement.
ATTACTAGTTGGGACACTAGTTAGGTGGTGCAGAGATATAAAAATCAGAACAACAAGGTAGTAGCGAAGCAGGGAAAGAGTAGAAGCGCATTCAGTTCATCTTGCCTTATCATATCATATGCAAATCTTAGGTTATCTTGTTATCCACGTTATCACGGTATTGTCTTATATTCAGTTTATTCATGTCATGATGCTTTTGCCTATTTACATCCTGAAAGTCACTGGACTTACCAGACTTATGTCTGACCTAGTTTGTTTCGCCTCTTTTCTTCCGTTCCCCCCTCCCTAAGGTTTACAGGGAAGAAATATTACGTCTTAGCTCAGTTTTCTTTCCAAGCTCGAAGATAGTCATTGTATTGCTTTGGACTCTCTCTCTTCCACTGCTATGGCTGGTGCATGCTTTATTGGGGAATATCATTGTTATCTTTATGCTTCTTTTATACTCGGAAGTTTTTGAATCAAGACAGAAGTTATACGTATTATTTTTAAGTATGATTGAGACAGTTGTTGTAAAAGCTTGGCTTAACCACATTGTTTATAAAATGACTTTATTTTCCGTTGCTTTATTTTTCTTCTTGTAATTTATCTGCATCTCTTACCTAAAACTCTCCACCGAAGTTAAGGCATTCCCTTTGTGAATGACCTTAACGGAGGTGGGGTGTTACACTTGGTATAAGAGCCGAAGGTTACTGGATCAGATAAAAGATCTGAAAAATTATTTTCAAAACGGTTTTAAAAGAAGCATTTTCAAAAGAAAAGTTTTGTTTTAAAGGCATATTCCCCAAAGTCATATGCATTATCTTTTGATCCTCTGTTTGAATCCTTGTTTTCCTTCTTTACCGAGTCTCCGAAGCTCCTGCCTTTTTGGGAGGTAACCTCATCGCGGCATGGTTCCATAGGCTTAATGAGACTACGACACTTGTCAAAGGGAGAAGAAGTGCCCAACCTCAATCCATAGTCGTAGTATCGGCTAAATTTCTTTCTAGCTTTGTAGGGTTTTCCGTGCGATGGAGGTAGCTTTCAAGAGATTTGGCAACAAGCCACACAAGGATGGCAAAGATGAGAATGTGGGAGTTTGGCTAAGGAACACAACCCAAGGATGAGAAACTCATGGATATAGACTTGGTTCACAAAGGAGGAAAGAATAGAAAAATCTAATACAAGAGGAAGTGTCGTTATTATGGTATAACGGGTCATATAATTGAGGACAAGGGCAAGAACAAAGGACAGGATTTTCCGGAGGGCAAGTGCATGCTCCCACCGCCAGCGTACCTAAGAGAGAGGTAGTTTAGTTTTCTTTTGATCATCCTATTAGTAATCTTTTGATTTTAGCGCTTCAATTTCGTCTATATCTGCTTCCATAGTTGAGTCTCTGCACCCTAGAGCTTATATAGGAGAGGATCCCATTATTGTCTCAAATCCAATTGGTGGTTCGGCTCATTTATCTTTGGTTTGTAAGGATTTGAGAATAGCTATATTAAGTATTGAGTTTAAGTGTAGTGCTTATGTTTTCGGGTTTCATGGGCTATGGGTTGATTCTAAGCATGGATTGGTTAGCTAGTAATTGTAAAAGGAGGGCAGTTAGACTTTTGACTTGCTTCGGGAATACCCTCGAGATTTTGTGTGATCCTAAGGGATCAGTTTGTCTTGGCTACCTAGAATCACTTGATGCATCTATCTGCGATTTGCGATCCATTAGGGTAGCCCATGAGTACGCAGATGTTTTTGATCAGGTTAGGGGTTTATCCCCTAAAACGCGAGATAGACTTTCGCATACATCTAGCTGACAATTCAAAACCGGTTGCATTACCTGTACGACACATGAATCAAAGGGAAAGGAAGGGCTCAGTAAACAAGTAAAAGATTTACTTGAAAAAGGGTTCATAAGGCGAAGTATTTCTGAATATGGTGCTCTAGTCGTTTTCGTTACAAAGGCGGATGGTTAACTTCGCTTATGCATAGATGATATCTTGGAATGAGGAAGAACATGCTTTGCATCTAAGGGAACTCTCGGATACCCTCCAAATGCATCAACTTAAGGCGAAGTTCTCCAAAAATGTCATTTTTGGAGAGAAGAAGTAAGGTTTCTAGGACATGTGGCTCCCAAAGAAGGGATAGAAGTAGATCCTGCAAAAGCAGTTGCGGTACAAGACTGGAAGGTTCCAAGGAATGCAATAGAATTAAGAAGTTTTCTTGGACTAACGTGCTAATATAGGAAGTTCATTAAGGACTTTGCGAAGGTATTAGCCCCACTTACTAAATTGACGAAGAAGAATCTGATCATCTTAGTATATACACTTGGTAACATGGTTAGCATCATTTTATTTTCAAGAGATAGTTCTGGAAATGTTAGCATGAAACGGCAGAGGTTGTAGTGCCAAGTATACTATAAGAAGAAAAGGTGGAACGAGAGGCGATAGTGAAATGAGTTCCAACGCATATTCTGAAAATAGAAATTAAGAGGCTACCCAATCGTGAAGTTAAGACAGTCAAAGCAATATGGAATGAAGCTCAAGAAGATGCGACTTAGAAGACTGAAGACTAGATACGCGCATCATACCCGTTTTGAGGGTATATCCTTGATCTCTCTTTTTTCTGTAAAATTTATTTGCATGCTAGTCTTTATCCTTTAACTATATCCTCTCAGTTCTATCATCGATCCTTAGGTAGAAGCCAATGGATGTAAACATGTGTTTGAAACATGTTATGGTTGATGGTTGCAAGTGTTTGCTAGCGGCTGGTCATGGATGCATATACACACATTAGGCACTAGATCGACTCCATCACTTCCATATTGCATATGCATGAGTGAATTTTATTATATATAGATTGAAACTTGATGTGTTATCACATGAATGTTGCATTTGTATGAATGATTGAGCACTCATGTAGAAGTTATAATGTACGATTAGGAATAATTGCATACATGATGGACTCAAGGCACTGACATAATTCGCACTAAGGAGGTCAACTGAATCAGTAGACTGCCTGATTTTGCAATTAGATAAGGACATGTACACACAGTGTGCAAATGATCATGAAAGCATTAGAAATATTTTTAAGTAAAATGGATGCCTGTGATTGAATGGTTGAGTAGATGGATGTTGGATGTTAGGATACATTCTCCTTGACTTGGAGATTTCGGGGACGAAATCCTTTAAAGGAGGGGAGAATGTAACACCCCGTATTTCCAGTGAATATTAAAGTAAAGAATTAAAGAATACTTAATTGTAAAAGTAAGAACTAAGGGAAATGGGTTACGCCATTGCGTTCGTCTCAAAATTCTGCTTGGGATAGAGTCTGAGTTTGCGTAAATCGGACTCCGTATAAAGAAGTTATGGAGTTCAGAAGATTTCATGTTTAAACAGAAAATATAAATAATAATTAAACATCTCAAACCAAGTTCAAAGTTTGAAATTCAAGCAAAATAGGCTAAGCGGGAAAATACCTGCTTAGGGTGTCGACACCCCCTATTGGCTTAGATCTGGCCAACGACGTGTTTCGCTATGTGTCGCTCTCTGATTCGCTGTGTGAAGTGGTATTCTGCTCTGGACGATTCTGATGACTTCTAGACTGATCTGAAGGCTCTAAATCTCCCTATACACCTATAAAAAGACCTCTAAACCTATTGATTTCTACACACGAATTCATAAGCATTTATATGCTGCTAAAACCTGAAGTGACCTAGCCTCCATCTTAATCAATCAAATTAGAGCTTTCAAGTTAACAACCAGAGTCTACATCAAAGGAATAGCTAATCAAATTCAGAAATCAGATCCCAGAATTCAAGACTATTCTGTAATTTGTGGTTCATGTTACTTCCAGAAATAAAATTGTGATTCTAACATTGTAATAAATCTGAATCTGAGATTATGCCTATTTCTATCAGTCTTTCTATATCCATTGGATCTATCTCATTGATATTATTATGTCCATTCTTTTTCTCTTCTTTCCTTCTTCCCTTTTTGTTTTTATGGCCAGACTACTGCGAGCCTGAGCCAAATCTCATAAGAGATGAACGTACAATGGAAAAAATTGGACATAATATATGATTTGGACATGGCCAACACTAAAATTTGAAAAAGTATTAAATTATGTATAATTTGGCATAACTGATTTGTAACGGATTTGAGGACATAACATATGTTGTATTTAAGACGTAAAATGTATCGAACATATGACTTCAGATTTGAGGCATAAAGTATATTGGACCTATGACTTGGGATTTGGGGCATAAATTGAACTGTAAATATGTAAGCATAGTACACGTTGTGGTTTAAGACTTAAAATTGGGGTATATATATATATGTGATAGTTTATGACTTGGAAGAAGGAGGTTATTGTGTATAGTGATGTATGGCTTAGGCATGGAAATCTATAGTAAGATAGGGATAACCGTTAAGTGTGAACACGCCTAAATTGGGATTTTAGGTAATTGGCATGCAATGTAATTAAAGGCTATAATTTGGCATAGTTTATACCGTGAATCATGATTGGGGGTTTTTGGAGAATATTCTGTACGGTGCAATATGATTGAACCTTAGAGCATGTGTTATATTGTGATTTTTGGGGCATGACTATTATTGCAAATTTGGAAAAATTGGGTGTAACCTATTTTGAGTAATAACTTGAATTTGAATTTGTGGAGCATTACTTGCAACCAGCTTTGTTGGAATATAACTTGAGAATTGGAACATGACTAGTTTAGTGAATTTTGGACGATTAGCATATGAAATCTAGACTTGGACATGTATGGTAAATATGCTAAAAGATAAACATGCCTAACCCGAGGTTAGATTGAGTTGCGGTGTAAAACTGCCCGGATCCGCCCGGCACATCCAGTAACTGCAACAACACAAATCTAATGTGAGAGGTTAGCACATTTAGCCCAAAACCCGAGGTTATAATGAGTTTACAGTAGAAGTCCGCCCGAAACCGCGCGACACATCCAACAACTGCAAACAACTGTTCTAATGTGAGAGGTTGGGGCATTAATAAATTAATTAATGCCAATAAACAGTCATGCTAAGAATGGTAAGGTTAAATAAAATTTAGAGCACTTAACCGTTATAACATGTTAATTAGACAAGAAGGTGCAAGTTAATTTAGAACACTTAATCGTTACAACATGTTAATTAGACAAGTGAGCAGGGTTAAGTTAACCAGTATAACATGATGAATGAGAAGGGTTAAGTTAATAAGATACACTAAACCAATATGACATGATGAATGAGTACGGTTAAGTTAATAAGAAACACTTAACCAATATGACATGATGAATAGGTAGGGTTAAGTTAAAACAAGAGAGCAACACTTAACCAATATAATAGGATGCATGGAAGGGTTAAGTTAACACAAGAAGCCAACACTTAACCAATGTAACACGACAAGTGGGTGGGTTAAGTTAACTTGAATTGATTGATGACACTTTACCAATACAGCATGATGAAAGCATGGGGTTAAGTTAATAAGAAACACTTAACCAATTTAACTTGATGGGGTTAAGTTAATGGGAAATATTTGACCAATATAACATGATGAATGAACGGGGTTAAGTTAATAGGAAACACTTAACCAATCCAACATGACGAGTGAAAAGTGTTAATAAGAAACACTTAACCAACATGACATGATGACTGGGTGGGTAAAGCTAACATGAATGGGCAACACTTAACTAATATGACATAATGTGTGGGAAGGTTAAGTACATATCGGGTTGGTGGGTAATATTAGTAAATATAGGCCCACAAACTTAACCATTGAGTAAACATATTTGAATCAGTGGGAGGGTTAAGTACATATCGGGTTGGTGGGTAATATTAGTAAATATAGGCCTACAAACTTAACCACTGAGTAAACATGTTTGAATTAGTGGGAGGGTTAAGTACATATCGAGCTGATGGGTAATATTAGTAAATATAGTCCCACAAACTTAACCAGTAAAGAAACCCTAGTAACGGGGACCCATTTCAGCAGTAACCCACATAGATGTATCAAGGTACCCTGAAACTAGGCGGGGTGGGGCACGATTACTGGGCTGATTATAAGCAGTCAAAATAGCGGCATGGGGTACGTCAGTGTAGTTTCCAATGAATTACGGGCGTGCACATTCTCCGGCGTGGGAAAAAGCAGGCACTGGGTACTAGTAGTTATAAACTGTGCATCTTAAATCGTGTCGGGTTGCTATCATAAGGATTGATACACCTTATGGTGGGACCAACACAGGCTATCTACACGCAACAGAGGGCCGATTGACACAGACACATGGAACATTAATACAAATAGGGAGCCGATCGATAGGGTAGTAAGGGTACATCTATCATCTTCATGGCAATTAGGCTGATTGAGGTAAGATCCTCATACTAGATGTACACCTGAAGGCTATCACAATTGCGCGGATTGGGATCACATTATCATATTATCATTTTATATAGATTACTAGTCGGGAAACTAGTTAGGTAGTTTAGAGATATAAAAATTATAACAACAAGGTAGTAGCGAAGCAGGGAAAGAGTAGAAGCGCATTCAGTTTATCTTGCCTTATCATATCATATGCAAATCTTAGGTTATCTTGTTATCCATGTTATCACGGTATTGTTTTATATTCAGTTGATTCATGTCATGATGCTTTTGCTTATTTACATGCTGAAAGTCACTGGAATTACCAGTCTTATGTCTGACCTAGTTTGTTTCGCCTCTTTTCTTCCGTTCCCCCCCTCCCCCCAAGGTTTACAGGGAGGAAATATTACCTCTTAGCTCAGTTTTCTTTCCAAGCTCGAAGATAGTCGTTGTATTGCTTTAGACTCTCTCTCTCTCTCTCTCTCTCTCTTCCACTGATATGGCTATTTCACGCTTTATTGGGGAATATCCTTGTTATTCTTTTGCTTCTTTTATGCTTAGAAGTTTTTGAATCAGGACAGAAGTTCTATGTATTATTTTTAAGTATGATTGAGACAATTATTGTAAAAGCTAGACTGAACCACATTGTTTATAAAATGACTTTATTTTCCGCTGCTTTATTTGTCTGTCTTGTAATTTATCTACATCTTTTACCTAAAATTCTCAACCGAAGTTAAGGCATTCCCTTTGTGAGTGACCTTAACGGAGGGGGGTGTTACAAGCGAAATTCTTAAGGGGCAGAATGTAACACCCCGCATTTTACGTATCGGAAGATCGTAAAATATTTTTATTTTATTCCTTGAGGGTTGGATCATTCTCATCTTTTAATATGTTGTTTATGGACATGTGAGACATGTTCACAATTTCTAACGATTTTGTTTGTGACCATTTTGCCCCTGTCACTCTTTTATATGGCATAACTTTTGACTTGGGCCGAATCAGAGGGTAGGACCCGTGCCATTTGAGAGGAATTAATGATTGCCTTTCCGTAGATGGTTACGTTAAAGATTTGGCTCAGCGGTTTGGGAGAAATCTCTATTTTAAGGTTTTTCAGTGGGCTATTCAGGTTTGGGGAGCCTAATGGGATGAATTGGGGAGGCCCATTAGTGGGCTAGTGGAATCCTATAAATAGGGGGTGAGAGTGGAGGGAAATGGTTTACTTTCCCGTTCTCTCATTTGGAGGCATTGGTCTCCTTCTTCCTCTAACACCTTTCCACCATTGAAAATCCAAATCTAAGGAGGGAAATCATAGATCTACACCAAGTGGAGGCTAGATCTACATCATCTCAAAGGCGAATTCATCAGATCGAGAAGTTTGGTTCGAATTGCTCGCCTGTCTAGATTCATAATCCTATCATTTTAGCTTGTATTCGAGAATTGGTGAGTGGAATTACATCTCTCACATGGATTCAATAAAGTGTATGAGTAATAGATCATGTTTTTCATCAAATTTAAGTGTTTTTTCCTTAAATCTATGTATTGGTAAGTTCATTTTCATATAGATCACCCTATGATCCGATTTAGCAAGTTTGGATAGGTAATTTCTATGATATTTCATACTAGTGTGCAAGTTAGATTCATGGTTTTTGTTCATATGCATATTTGTGGTGATTTTGGTGAAGTTGACATTACCATTGATAAAATTGTCATATTGATGATATTATTGATTTCATAATATGCTTGTAATCATTTTTGATGAATTGGATGAGTTAGTTTCGTCGGATTTATCATTTGGCGAAAGTTTTGGTCGAAATCGTAGTTGAATTGCACTATGCAAGTTTTGGATCGGCCATAAGTTGGATCGGATAGAAGTTGGATCGAACTGAAGTTTGATTGACTGAAGTTCGATTGGACAGAAGTTGGATCGGGCTGAAGTTGGATCAGACCGAAGTTGGATCGGACTGAAGTTAGATGTGATCGAAGTTGGATTGGACCAAAGTTGGATCAGACCAAAGTTGGATTGGGCATAACTTGACTAGTCTATTCCAGTCAGCCATTTCTGGTCAGCTATTTTTTGCCATTTTTGGTCGGACACTTCCGGTGATGATGTCACTTCAAAGAAAATTCAATTGGGAAGTTAGGAAGTGTTGGAAAGTGTTTGTTGCTCATTGTATGCAACAAATGGGGAGACAACTCAATGATGTATTGAATTCGTGTGAAGTGACAACTCTAAGGTGTTCTGAGCTAATTAATAGTCGTAATTGATAATGACTAGAGAGACGAAGGTCGAGGAATTTTCATTGTCGTAGGTTCTAGTGGGCTCAAAGCAGTGGTACAATTGAAGACCAATTGTAGGTCGAGTGCGTTGGGCGTCGTGTATGGCCTAGACACGTGTTGAGTATAGTGTGTAGCATGTATTGAGTATAGCATGTGGAGTTTTGCTAGAACCGGGGCATGGTGTGTGCTCCTTGACAATTTACGGCAAATTGTTAGCCAGTCATATGATAACGAAGTTTCCAAAGCAAGGTTAGCAGTGATAGCCAGAGTCAGTCATAGACGTTTGAATGCATGTTGTGATCATGATTGAGTTGCTTTGTCATTTATGAATGGATGCTTTAATTGCCATGGCTGAATTATTATTCCTTTGGGTGTATGCATTGTAAAGGCTATCATTGTCATGTAATAGAGAAGGAAATTGAGAGTTCTTCTCTAAAGCTGGGTAGATTAGTTGATTACTTACGCATTCTCATATACTTTATTGATGAAGTTTGTTAGTTGTTTTATCGCTCACTAAGACTGTTGTCTGACTCAAGGTTTTATGTTTCCTCTTATTACCTTGGGCTGTTCATCTGGGTGTGGATGGGTAAACTGAGTAATAGGTGGCAGGTATTGCTTTAGTGAGTACGACGATGCTGATGATGGTGAGCAGGAGGCTCACGTACCAGTTTTATTACTATCTAGTATTTGTTTCCGCTGTTTGCTGTTTCTCTGAGTGTTGTACTGAGGCAAATTGTATAAACACTATTGTTGTTCTCCACGTGTATGGGAAATACTTTCTAGTTGTCATGAAATTTTAGTGTTTTCTGCTTCACTATCACTACCTTTTGTATATGTTCTATTATATTTTATCCTTGCGCTATGAGTTTACGACAGGCTCCGCTTGCGTTACCTACTATGATGATCGTCCATAGCTACCATGCGCACCTTCCAGCGCATTATTCCTCTTGTTTAGTGCAGGGGTTATGGGCGGTCATCACAATTAAGTCCTTTCATTATTTTAGTTTGGGTAAGGAATTCAAAGTATAAATATAAATGGGTATAAATTTTACTTGTAAATGGATTAATACGAGATTGGAAACTATTTGAATTAAAATTGAAATAAAATGAGAATTCTCGAAATATAATTCTTTGCTTGTTGCTGGATTTAGCTTGACTCGTTGTCATCTTTTGATAATCACTATCTCCCCGATTTTCATACTTGGATATTGTCTAACTTAATTTCTAAACTCTTCCGTTTGCCTTGTCTTGACGAAACCGTGGACAAATGGATTACTGAAGTAGTTTTGGATTTGAGACAAGTATTTCGAATTATATCTTAGTTTGAACTTGATTTGTATTAAGTGCAAAAGGAATTCCAAAATGTTATTTTTGCAAGATCATTGGATGATTTGGGAAATGGAATATTTATTCGAGAATTTGGATTCAAAATTTTGTTGAAATCTAACCAATATGAGGAATGAACCCTTAGTCCTATAGTTTGACTTAAATTTGTTAAGTAAACCATGGATTCCATAACTATCGCTAAGTTAGGAAGTTCTAAAACTCTAAATTTTCTTAGGGTCGTAAACATCTAAGTACTAGACAATATCTATCCGAGTTTCTCCTTTGTGATAGTAGCAGCTCTAGATCTGACTCAGAAAAATTTGATTATAAACATGACCAATGACGACCCTAGTAATTATGAGATTATAAAATCTCTACTTTTAATGAGAATTAGATGGAGTATTTGAGAATGATATTGACCTTGGTTTTGACCATTGCATTTCCGACATATTAAGAGAGAAATGGTAATTTAAACTGGTAGTGGAGTTTAAATTTACTCGTCTTCCTTTTCGAGGATGAAAAGTTTTAAGGGAGGCGGGGGGTGAATGTAACGATCCAGAATTTTTAACCAATTTAAAATTGGAATTTTTATTACTTAATTTAAATTTAAATTTGAATTTTACATAAATATATATGGTTAAGAATTTTGATAAGTTAGATGATAGATTTTATTTGAAATATAAATGAGAATGATTATTAATGAGTTTGGATTTATTGATACTCTTTGTCATTCGATCGGATTTGTCAAACCATAACATGATTTAGTAGCATTAGAATTAAGTGTTGCCCTTAGTTTTCACAGCATTTAAGGGAAAAGGCTACCAAAAGTTCACCTTCTCTTCTTAAGACAAGTGTATGGACACTTGTAAATTTGCATGTAAACTTTCATGCATGGTTTCCACTTGTCCCCTTGTGTGTCTTTCCTCCTTACTCCTCCTTTCCTATATAAGGAGCTCTTTACTTCATTTTTTATCATCCATTTTCATTTTTCCTACCTGCCTTCTTCTTCTTAAGCTTATGGCCATGGTTTTCATGGCATAAGTCTTTCTTTTTCCACCGCCACCTTGCCAAAGTTCATCGTCATCCTCCTCCTCCTCTTCCTCCTCTTATAATATAAAGAGAGAGAGAGATTAGTTTATATTGAATTATATATATACATAAATATATATATATATTGGTGAAGAAGACGTTGCGCCGAAATATTGTCCGACGGTTCGCTCATCTAAGCTCGCCTACCGTGAAGATTTGAAAAGCTGTTGAGTGAGAACTCTTAAACCACAGTTTATATATTTAATTAATAGTTAGACTAATTTAAATATAGTGATGAATTATTAGTGGTTATGATGATTGATGTTTGTTGTGATGGATGATGGATGCGTAGTTTAGAACACACACACACACACACTATTAAGCGTTAGTGCTATAACGCTTGTGCACAGTTATGATTTATTTAATTATGTTGATGATGATTTCCATGGATGTTAATAGTGGTTGTTGATGTTGTTTCATACACACTATGACACAACAATTATGGTATCACATTGGTGATCGACAAATCTCCTTCGTAATTAGAAGCAATATCATTATTGAAATTGGAGGTAAATAGTTGGGAAAGACTATATGTATGAATTCATATATATTGATAAAGTTCTTTAAATGAAAAAATAAATACCGGAACATTCTAGGATGATAGAGAGGATAGTGTCTAGGCTTGGGTTTAGAAAATATAGTTTCCTGCTCTCCCTGACTATCCCTAACTGATCCGACGAATGGGATGGTTAATTTGAAATTATTTGAATTTATAAATGAAATGGAATTTGATTTACTAAGTAAAAAGTAAAGTTGAATTTTGAACACAAAATAAATTTGGAAAGTCAATGTAAATTACTTTAAATTGTTTTAAATGATTTACAGGAGTATATAATGGTTTCTAAGGTATTTTGAAGTACTAAAGAATAATTTTTGTTTCGGTCAAAATAGAGCTTGTCGCACAATGGTAATTTGCGTATTTTAGTTACAAACTTTAACGCTTATAACTTTTGCAATCTAAATTGGATTTCCAAGAAGAAAAACAATTAATTTATATTAACAAGAGCTTTTAAATGAGTGAAAGCGGATTTTAATTTTGGGTTATAATTTTCAACTTATGTTTAAAACCGTTTTGGAAAAGGTCGCTGTAAGAGAAGTTGTCGACCATAACCATAAACTGCTATTTTAAATGTTTTTAAAATGTGGAAAAAATGGTAAAATCATTATAAATTATGTAAAAGTGTTTTAAATCATAAAGTTTAAGTTTTGGCTAAGACAAATGATATTTTGATCAAAGTAGTTAAAATAGTTGTTTTGTAACGCTTTTGAAACACTATGGTAATTCTTTCTTTGAAAATAATCTATTTTAAAGCGGTAAACCGTGAGCTGTTTCCCGAACTATAAGTAATCATTTGTAAATGATTAGTGGAATGTTTTCAAAGATTTAAAAGTGTTGAAAATGTTTTATATACTTGATACTAAAACGGGGTTTTCAATTTTAAATAATCGGATATGGTTGGAGATAAAACTTCCGATGTTCGATATTAATCCGCAAGATTATGACTCTTACTATTTAAGGAATTTAAAAGGTAGTTCACTGTTATTCCGTTTATAGTGTGAGTTGGATACAGAGATTAATATTAAGTATAAGTGGATGATATTTCTATCCAGATCTAATGTCCAAGAGTTGGGTAAATCTTTTAATTAAGATGTGGGTTTTCCAATTTGATTGGGATAAGTTGGATAGAAATAATCTTCAGATATTTGATATGAAATTCTTTGATGTAAACGAATATTATTTGAGGAATTTCGAAGATATTATCATTATATCGTTATTCCACTTATAGTATTCGTTGATTATGAGAATTGATATCGAATATAAGTAGACACAATTTCTATGTAACTTGTAGCACCCCGTAATTCTGTTAATATTAATATTTACAAATTAAAGAATAACTAATCTCAGACATGAGAATTTTGGGAAACGGGTTGCGCCATTGTGTTCGTCTCGGAATTCTAGTGGAGATAGAGTCCGAGTTTGCGGAAATCGAGTACCGGATGAAAAAGTTATGGACGAACGAAGTTTGGTGGCAAAGAAAGAAAAAAATGCACTGGCGCACTTGGGAAGTGCGCCAGTACATATTTACACTAGTGCACCTGCCAAGTGCGCCCAGGCCGAGGCTGGATCCTGCACAACTTTCTGGTTTAGGCTGACCCGTGTTGTTGAGTCCATTCTGACTCCTTGCCGAGTCATTAGGGCTGACTCATCACCCTATCATAATTAAATGGTTTTGATTAACCCTAAGAACATCCGACGGCTTGAATTAATTTATAACTCTATAAAAAGACCCCTATACACAAACCCTAAATCAAAAAATAAACAAAGACCATGGCCGTCATGGTGATATTTTGAGACCTAGAGCAGCCGCCATCAAATTAAAGATAAAGAACAGCAACCAAATCAGAACTACCCGACCCTAACAGCGATTCTTCATCAAAAGAACACTAATTCGACTCTCTTTCTTCTATAATTGTGAGTATGATAGTCTTAACAAGATTATTATCATTTTAATTAGGTTAAGTCATGAATGGATTGTGAGTAGATGATGTGAATTGTCATATGCTATCATGTATGTTATTAATCCTATGCTATGTGGTGATGATATACTATATGTTGTAAATCATGCTATGTATGTTGAAAGTTTCTATGCTAAGTTGTGATGAATCATACATGTTAGAAATCCATCTATGCTAGTTAGTTCATATTAATTAAACCATCATGTTTGGGCTATGTTGATCTATATGACAAGTTACATATGTTGATTAGAAAAGTTATGAACATATGCCATGACATCTATTATGACATCTAGAACTATGCTATGACATATGTGATATCCTATGCTAGTTCACACCATCATTATGTTGCCTAAAAACCCCATATGCAAGTTTATTTATAGATTTAGGCTATGATCATATCATGTGAATTGTGACATTTAACAAGTTGACGCCTTTTGATCCTTAACATGTGTAATTTATGCAAGTTTCACCCCTATCATGATTAGATTTATTTTATTGTCTATATGTTAATTTGGCTTTCTGCTGTGCGTTAGACTGTTCAAGTCTAGCCTATATTATGCGTTGAATAAGCGAACGTATAAACGTGGGGTAGGGGTAATATTAAGGATTTAATAAGATGTTGGGGTGCAATTGATATGATTTTGCATACCATAAGTGGATGACCATAATTGAGTCAATTATGGGCATCAATAAAAGTGGACTTAATTGATAATTTGATAGGGAATTATTAAAACTGGGGTAAAAGATTGAAAGTTGTCAATCAATGCTTAGGACACGAGGTTGGACTCGTTTGTGACGTAAACCTGCCCGGAACTGCCGGCAAATCCAATGGTCCCAAATGTCAGCCCAATGTGAGAGGTCCTAGGCTAAACTAAAGCATAACAGTTGTAAAGACACGAGGTTAGACTCTTTTATGGTGTAAGACTGCCCGGACCCGCCCGGCAAATCCAGCTGCCATAAATGTCAGTCTAATGTGAGAGGTCTTTATGAGGTTATGGCCTGAATGAATTAAGAAATACTTAACCAGATAAACATGTAAGGTGGGACATGGGGGTTAAGTAGGTGCCTTGGGTGGCATGAGGAATCTAGTGGGTGCCCTTAGTGGCATGTGAAATACGATTAGTAAGACTTAACCAAACACACATGTAAATGAACATGACTAAGAGGGTTAAGTGGGATATACTAGTGACAAGCTTAAGTGGGTAGCTTGTGGGGGCCCATTTCGACCAGTATCCCAAACGTATCTTTGTGGGCTTGACCCAAGTCGAGGACGGGACACGCATGCTGGGCTTGACTATAAGAGGCCAAAACGGGGAGCGGTGGCAACGCAAGTCCAATGAGTTTCACATGCGTGTGTGGACCCGGGCTGGTAGGTAAGACGTTGTTGCATCGTGTAGGTATAAGCCATGCATTCTCAGTTGTATTGGGTTGCCACTTTAGGGGAGTGATACACCCCACTGTGGGGCCAGCACGGGTATCTACGAGTAGGGAGCCGATCGAAAGTGGGTAGTGGGGTACACCTAGTGGAGATAGGGGCAGACGGCACCTATGTAGTCAGCTAGGAGTACACGAAGTTACTTATAAAATTTCTAAGAGGGTAGTGGGGTACGCCTAGTGGAGATAGGGGCAGACGGCACCTATGTAGTCAGCTAAAGGTACGTAAGGCTATTTATATTGTTTCTGTGTAAAGCAAGTGGGATCAACCTTTAGGGTGTCTGGTGCGGTGCAGTGTAGTAATGTTCGGTGCAGTGTAGTAATTATTCGTTAGTAATCACGTATCAAGCATTTTTTACTATCATAAGGAGAAACCTCACCCATGTATGCGTTTGCATTGTGTGTGTGCCGCAAGACCGTATGGTAGTTTCATTTTTTAAAAGTCATAGCGAATTTTTATGCACGGGGATTCATATGGATTAAACCCATTTTGCGTTAGCGGCGTGGTCCGTTGAATTACCCAACTTTAAAATGAATCCTAAATATATGCTGTTTTGAGTTCTCACACCAGTCCCACGACTGACCTGGAGTTTATTGTTCCCACACTTAAACTCTGGGTGCCCATAATTTTGCATAGGCAGCTAGTAGCTTAGCTTGTAGGTTTAGCTTTCAGAATTGGATTCAGGGTTAGAGGTAGAGCTATATTTTGGATTTTCTTAGTTCGCTGAAGAGGTTATTTCCTCTGAGCTTATGTTGTACTCTGATGCTCCTAGAAACTCTGATGCAATATTTGTTATGGAAATGAAAATTTCTGATATTTTTGTGCAAATATGTTAGTACTCATAACAATCCTTCTTTATGAACGGTTTAAGTTGGTTTAACTACCAACGTGAACCGGGCAAAAAGCTGGGTCGTTACAATTTTGGTTTCAGAGCTTGGTTTATACAAAGCAATGGGTACGGCATATTTGAACAAAAGTAAGGACTCATCAAAGTTATGATATCTCATTAGAGATAGGGTTAGAAAAACCCTAGAATGAGATATGGGAACATTACGCTTGAGAGAGCATCCTTTATCATAAAATCAATGTGTTATTAATTAAAATGAAATTATGAGTCGAAGTTAACTTATGGAAATATTAGAAACTTTCCTTAACTCATAAATTGGTAAGCGTTTATAATCTTATATGGGAATAAATAACTTAAGTAAGTAAAACCCGTAAAAAAGGTTAGTAAGGGAATTTTAAGTTGTATGAGAACTTAAATAAAAATTCATTTGTCTATTAATAATTTTGGGATTGGTAGGTAAGAATAAAAATGACCCAGGCTAGGTTAATTAATGTAATAGCCTGCATTTTACGTATTGGAAGATCGTAAAATATTTTTATTTTATTCCCTGAGGGTTGGATCATTCTCATCTCTTAATATATTGCTTACGGGGATGTGAGACATGTCCATATTTTTTACCGATTTTCTTTATGACCATTTTGCCCCTGTCAGTCTTGTACAGTGAATAACTTTTGACTCAGGTCGAATCAGAGGGTAAGACCTATTCCATTGGAAAGGAATTGATGATTATCTTTCCGTAGAGTGGTTACATTAAAGATTTGGCTTGGCGATTTGGGAGAAATCGCTTTTTTAAGGTTTTTCAGTGGGCTGTTCAGGTCTGGAGAGCCTAATGGGATGAATTGGGGAGGCCCATTAGTGGGCTGGTGGAATATTATAAATAGGGGTGAGAGTGGAGGGAAAAGATTTACTTTCCCATTCTCTCATTTGGAGGCATTGGTCTCCTTCTTCCTCTAACACCTTTCCACCATTGAAAATCCAAATATAAAGAGGGAAATCATAGATCTACACCAGTGGAGGCTAGATCTACATCATCTTAAAGGCGAATTCATCGGATTGAGAAGTTTGGTTAGAATTTCTCGCCGTCCGGATTCATAATTCTATCATTTTAGCTTGTATTGGAGAATCAGTGAGTGGAATTTCATCTCTCACATGGATTCAATAAAGTTTATGAGAAGTAGATAATTTTTTTCATCAAATTAAAGTGTTTTTCTTTAAATCTATGTATTGGTAAGTTCTTTTCGTATAGATCACCCTATGATCCAATTTAGCAAGTTTAGATAGGTAATTTCTATGATATTTCATACTAATGTGCAAGTTAGATCCATATTTTTTGTTCATATGCATATTTGTGGTGATTTTGTTGAACTTGACATTACCATTGATAGAATCGTCATATGATGATATTGTTGATTTCATAACATACTTGTAATCCTTTTTGATGAATTGGATGAGTTAGTTTCATCGGATTTATCATTTGGTTAAGTTTTGGTCGAAATCGGAGTTGGATTACAATATGCAAATTTTGGATCGGCTATAAGTTGGATCAACCAAAACATGGATCGACCATAAGTTGGATCGGACTGAAGTTGGATCGGACAGAAGTTGGATCGGATGGAAGTTGGATCGGACGGAAGTTGGATCGGACCGAAGTTGGATCAGACCGAAGTTGGTTGAGTTGGATCGAGCTATTCTGGTCAGCCATTTTTTGCCATTTCTGGTCGGACACTTCCGCTGATGATGTGACTTCAAAGTTAATTCAATTGGGAAGTTAGGAAGTGTTGGAAAGTGTTTGTTGCTCATTGTATGCAATAAATGGGGAGACAACTCAAGGATATATTGAGTTCGTGTGAAGTGACAGCTCTAAGGTGTTCTGAGCTAATTAATAGTCGTAATTGATAACGACTAGAGAGACGAAGGTCGAGGAATTTTCGTTGTCGTAGGTTCTAGCAGACTCAAAGCAGAGGTACAATTGAAGACCAATTGTAGGTCGAGCGCTTTGGTCGTCATGTATGGCCTAGACACGTGTTGAGTATAGCGTGTAGCTTGTGTTGAGTATAGCATGTGGAGTTTTGCTAGAACCGGGGCGTCGAGTGTGCTCCTTGATAATTTACGGCAAATTGTTAGCCAGTCATATGATAACGAAGTTTCCACAACAACAAAAACACTATATTACAACTTTAATTTTACAACTATGCGAAGAGCACAGTTGTATTTTTTACAACTATGCGAAAAGCACAGTTGTAATAAATGTTTTTTTACAACTGTCGGCTCTCTAAAGTCGTAATAAACACATATATCACAATTTTTCATTTTATTAATTGTAATAGGTGCCTATTAATTACAATAATATCTTTATTTAATAACTAATTATATTAATATTTAATAATAATAATTAATAGTAAACTAGGGAATCGATTATATTAATCAATTATTATTAAATAATTAATAGTTTATAAGTAGTAATTTATTTTTAATAGTTAATGTATGTTAACTACTTATTAATCAATAATAACATAAGCTTTTAATAAG
>JASFAX010005208.1:32500-36952 GCA_030737875.1 Allium sativum | reverse complement strand
ATCTCAAAAATCATGCTAGAATTTTTAATAAGATAAGAAGCGAAATCTTGCCAAAAATCCCGGAAAACAGCAATGAATTTCTCTTTGCTTTCTTTCGCTAGCGTTATGCTTAACACATGAAAGTAAAAGTGGAGAGAACCTATAAAATAAAGTATTAGATAATGTCTACTGCAAAGTACATTTCCTAAACGAAAGATCTTAGACAAATCAAATGAGAATTCAAGTAGGATTCCTCGCTTAGACTGGTCCGGCTTCACTAAGAAAGCATATGGTGTAAAGAAGAAAAGAGAGAAGAATAGGATTCGTATAATTGCAACTTATAGGTTATAGAACAGATACTATTTGGTTGTTCGGATGAGAAACAAAGAATGGGGAAAGAACTTATTGGGGAATAATATAGAAATGGAAAGGATAAAACACTCTAAACTTCCATAAATTCGAATTGACTTCATAACACGCATGACCATTGAGCTTCGAGAAAAAGCATTACGTCAATGATCTAAGTGCCATTTTCAAAACTTGCTCAATAAGATCTAGTCTAGCATCTTTTTTCTTCCATTTATGTTGGGGCCATTTGCACTAAACAACTAGTTATGGAACTAAACTATCCATCCACTTTACAGATAGATATAGGGAAGAACTCCCTTTCTTAAGCTATGTTTAGCTATGACCGTCTCCACTATTGACCGACAAGGGCGAATGAAAAGAAGAAAGAAGTTTCAAAAAGCGATTGGTCTGAAAATAGAAATTGGCTTTTTGTTTTGTGTAAGGCGTAATTCAGAAGAATCACTTTTGATTGATCCAATCGGTCTAGTAAGGCTGTGAAGTTTCCTCCTTCCTAACTTTCCTAGACTTTTGAGGGGAAGTAGATTTCAAAAAAATCCACCTGTTTTGTTTCTTAAAAACAAAAAAACAACATCCATTGCCGATCTTGCAAGAACTTATACGTCGCACTTGCGACCATTGTGTCAAGAAAATGAAATAACACCTCTTCAGAAGGCCGGGGCAACAAACCAGACTTCTTCTATGAAAAAGTAATCTCCTGTCTGTCAAAGAAGAAAGGGACAGCACAGGACCCAATCACACTATGACGGGATTACACAAATCAAATAACCTGGCACTTTTAAAATACGTATATAATACCGATCTGAATCCAATCCAATAGGAAAAGAGATATCTTGTATACAGAGCCAAGGATTAGGTTAAAAAGACTTTCACAAAAGAAAGAAAAGTCGCATTCAGGAAGATGCAGAATATCTTCATGCATAATTGTTGATGTAAGAACAAACCTAGAAAGAAAAAATCTTAGTAAAGAAGGCTAGAAGTATATAAAGGATATAATTAGACGCAAGAGACGAAAATCATATTATACTTTTGTATTAGAGAGCGGAGAGGGTTTTGGAGAAAGATAGGTAAGCGGTAAGCCGCAAAGGAATTCTTTTTTCTATTGATTCTGGGGACTTGAAATAATGTTTAATATAAGGAGAGCCGGCTTCAAGCAAGGCTATAGTGCGTTCCCAAGCGCGAAAGGATAGAGAGTTTGTCCAGAGAGGGTCAAAAGGGGCAGAGCAAACAAAAACCGCCTTGAAGCGAACTTCCACCTCTAACCCTAAATTTGGCGCTAACTGAGCCGTAGCTGATGAGCTTACTGAGTCAAAGCTCTCACGAGATCTCGTTGGCATTCCTGTCAAGTAAATGAAAGGCAAGTCACGGGGATCGGGGGATTAGACCGAAGGAAGAGAAGGCTTAAACGAGTCAAGAAGCAAGAAGGAAGTCCGTTTCAGGGGAAATTCTCTTAGCACAGGATGGAATAATTATCAGCCTTATTTGGAGCTTTAGCGCGACTAGGACTAGAAAATCTGGTATACCCAAGAGAGTGCACCATTTCAGGGAGCACACCCGGGCAGGGATGAAAGGTAGGCCAAAGGCTGAGGTTCCGAGTGTCAATGCAGCTACACCTTGCAGCGTTAGCGGAATATCACCTGGATTCGGGAGCAAACCTAAATCTATATATATTATTACCCCGTTGCTCCGCCCCAGTATATTAATTGGCACCTTCCTTAAGCATAGTGAACTAGCAGCAACCCAGCTCCGGCCCTTGGTCTTTGGAATCAATCAGTGGTAGTCCAGCCTGTCTGCTCCTCGACCCTTGACCTTGGAGTGCATACTCAATCTCTTCGATCCTTTTGGCACTGAGGTCTGGGACTGAGTCCTACCTCTTCTTGCTAGGCTCTTCGATGTGACTTAAAGATGCCCTTCAACTTGCTATATAGAAAACGTCGGTAAACAACCATAGGTGAGTCTTTGTACGTCTCGACCCGAGAGCGCAATTAATATTATCGATTTTGATGCATACTTGGATTTCTCCCCTGAGAAAACTAGTGAACTATTGGCAATCCCTGATCTTCGATGAAGTGTGCTTATCTATCTCCTAATAGAGAGAAAGATTCTCTTGCTCCACTTTCGATCGGATAGGGAGGACCTCGAACGGTTGGGAAATCCAGGCTGATTCAGTAGGTCTAAGTGACTTCGTCCCTTCAATGGGACCATGAGGCGGATTTGCATCTCGATTTAGTACGGGCCTCTCTCTTCGCAATTAATATACTGGGGATAGAACAAGAGATCTGAAGGCAGGGAGAATTTTTCTAATAGTTAGAAAGATTGGTTAAATGATGAGAAGTTTTACATTTGTTACCAAAAAAGCATCTTGGATGGATGCCCGGTTTCACCCAGGGGACCTTAGGTGCGTAGCGAGTGAAAGTCAACCCTTCTCTGTGCCAATTCGACCAAGCTTTGAATCAATAGACAGGGGAAGCTGGAGAGTCCTCTCTTCTCAATCGACCTCCTATTATTATCCATGTTCTCATTTTTCTTATTAAGAAATGATTTTTTGTAGCAGAACACCGAGCCAGAACTTGATGCACTGATGCAATTAGAATATATAGGCTAGTGAGTTCGAAAATATTATCAATCTTCCCCGTACCCGAATGAACTATGTGCCTGTAGTTCTAGGTTGGATTCCGATAACCAGCGAAAGAGAGAAGAGTTGGCAGTTATGAGATGAATTTCAATATAGGTGGGTAGGTGCTGTCGGAGTCGTACCAGGGCTTGCCAGTATATTAATTGCGGAGCCCCTTCTTCGACTTGTTCTTGGTCTGGCTTGGCATACTAGAGTAGTTAAGGGGTGAAGCGCTCTAGGCCAGTATATTAATTGCGGAACTGGTCCGATTGTAGAAGGTCCTTCCGGCTGTGAGTTGGGAAAGCCAGTACTTTCGGCTGTGGTTTAGGTGAGAGCTCCTTGCTTTCGCAGCTGCTTGGAGTGAGCAACAGGAATGGTTGGAAGGTGAGTTCCTGTTCTCGTAGCTACTTGGAGTGAACGCTAGGAATCCCCAGAGAAGCGGTTGAGTTCCGTGATATGACAACACATCCCGAGGTACCTGGTTGGCCGGGCAGGCATCTCTACGGGGATCTCTTCATGGCCGATCAATGACAGGCCGCTCTTTCATTGTCTTTTTTTTTTGTTTTCTGAATACACTCGATCTTATGTATCTACTTATTGTCTTTTTGCCTCTGCTCGGTAGTTCCGTAGCCGGTTTTTTCGGACGTTTTCTAGGATCAGAAGGAACCGCTATAATGACCACCACGTGCGTTTCATTTTCTTCAATCTTATCAATGATTGCTTTTTATGAAGTCGCACCAGGAGCTAGTGCTTGCTATCTCAGAATAGCTCCATGGATCTCATCGGAAATGTTTGATGCTTCTTGGGGCTTCTTTGGCGACCGTGAAGTCACCGGATGAATTGCCGAGTAGATAGATCATATCCGGACGCTGCAGTTGCTCCGCGGCGATACGGACTCGACTCGCTCCTACCCACCCCCGGGGTATCATAGCATGTCGGGAATCGAGGGGGGACATACTGGACGTAACAACTCCCTGGCTTAAAAGCTCCTGCCTTTCGATCGATACATAGTTGAGGAGGCAAACGCTACAGGTGTGGGAGCGATCCTGGTCAGGGAAGGCTAAGACGGCGCCTTGCATATGGGTAGCAAGAGGGCGCTTATGCCCCGCAATTAATATACTGGGGGCCTTATGGGGAAGGGCCCAGCCGGGACAGCACACCCCCACTTTAAGCGCACCTCTGTATCGACTGAATGACTCTATCTAAGGGTGACGTCGGTGGAACCGGTGAACCACGCGAGCTGGTTAGATGCGTGGGGCAGAGGGCTCGTAGTACCCCCCCTTTCTTTTCTTGATCCCGCCTTTTCTTCGCTTCGGTAGCTTCCTGCCTAAAATCCACGGCGCCTGCACGCCATACCTATACCCGGGCAGGTAGGCGGTGGACTCTTTGATTAGGGAAGGGAAGTAAGGGGCCTAAGCACGGCATCCGCCGTACACTTGAGTGGCAAGAAAGCGAGCATGACTAATAGCCCCGTTTTTCCAGGCCTGTTCGGA
>JASFAX010005208.1:17500-25000 GCA_030737875.1 Allium sativum | reverse complement strand
CACGGATAAGGCTTATGTGTAGCAGTTGGCTTTTAGTCCTTCTTTCCCGCCCTCCCAGTCCTGGCAGCACTCTTCTTCCGTACCGCCGGGCGGAGAGATACAGTAAAGGGAAGGAGTAGTATTCTTACGACACTCCCTATGGTCGCCTCCCAACAAAGCAGAGGTGCGTAGCCAGGAAAAGGAAACAATAAGAAAAGAAAACTAACAACAAGGCCAGTATATTAATTGGGTGATCCTTAAGCATAGAAGAAGTCTCGTTTCACTCTCATGCAAGTATATTAATCCGGGAATCTCCTCATCGGGAAAGAACTGCCAATTAATATACCGGCACTAACCGCCTTATATTATAAGTCATGAAGTCCCGAAATTTTATTATAAGTCATGATTGCCTAATATACAATGGGGATTGACGGTTTTCTAGTTTAGAGACTTGGGACTGGGAACAGATGATCGAACTTTAATAGTTCCTGATGAATACTTGTCTGAAGCCGACCACCCCCCAGTATATTAATTGCCAGCCGTCTACCCTAAACCCAAAACCAACCCATGCTCCCCAGAGCCACCCCTCCCAAAACCCCTTAAAATGTGCCTTCCTTCGGGCGCCTTAGAGTTGGCTACTTGGCAAGAGTCCTTACCTTAGCATCACACACTGTCCTGGCTACAAAAGAAATATACTACCTTGTCCTTCCGCATACCGCTTTGCAAAGGATTGTCAGGAGAGGAAGTGAATCGCAGCAGTTCATTCCTTTCACGAACCTAAAAGCGAGAGATTAAACTACTACTACTTTTTTTTTTGGTTTGGTGCGCTTTCCCGAGACGAGATCTCTATTCGTCTTCGTGTCCATCTCTAGGTAGTTCGAGGCGACCAACGGGAGGGCCGGCTTTCTTAGTTAGGGCTAGGTTCGATTTTCTTACAAGAGCTTCAAACAAAACTGTATTCCTCTGGCTACCCGGGAGAGCTTTCAGCTTTCTATGGGGAACACTTCTATTCTATTTGAAATAGAAAAAAAGAAAACAATGCAAGACCAAGCTGATTCCCATCAACAATTGTATCCCACTGAACACAGGATTTCTGGTTGTCCCCGACCCCTTCCTATAGTGTGCAACATTCCAATCTCCCCCGAGTCAAGCGCTACAACTTAGCATTAATGGCCAGTATACTTATAGGGCAACACCTGATCAAAAGAAAAGTGGAATAAGACCCGGGATCGCCGGCTCCTCTTTTTATTTGATAAGAATTAGTCCGGTTGGAAAGTCAGTCAGTTCAAGCGGGCGGATGAGGGCCTATTGATGAGCCATCTTAGCCAGTTTTTCGAGAGTTGTCCTTTTTTCTTTCAAAGACGAAGCTCGAGGCCGGGTACCTAGGGGTCTGGGATGGGATGCCTATGGTACGTTGATGGTCATCAGTCTTTTCCGCAATCAGAAGGTGCTTGCCTTTTTGGCAGATAAAAGGTTTTCTGGTTTTGTTGCAAGTGAAGGATTCGTAGGAAGAGGTAGCGTAGCTGTATATTAATTGGTAGGCTCATCAAGTAAGTCAACAGCTTTGGAGCTGATGTCCACACCAACCCTAACTCTTTCAGCAGAGAGAAAAGGAGAGAGCGAACCGGTCTTCGTTTCTAAGGCTGAGCGGCTGCCCCACCTTTATTTATTGTCCATTACTTGCTTTTCTCGCTCTACTAGATGCTCCTATACTTGACTTTAGAAAGAACTCAAACAATCCATCGTTCTCATCTTCGATGCGATTCTTGGACGGGGAACTCCGCGGGTCTCGAAACTAGGACCCGCGCGCGTTAGTAAGCGCTGCTATATGGCTTGATCTCAATCTCGTTCAATTGAAACGATGAGGTGCTTGCCTATTGCCCGAATGATTAGCTTCAGAACTCTTTTCTCTTCTTTTCATAGACAAAGGTCAAGTCAATGCGGAGCAGTATAAACATTGGTTGAGACTTCCTTGTCTCGATTTGATTGAAAAGGATCTATTTCCACGGCGAACCGGGAAAGACTTCACAGAAAGCTTGGTCATTTACGTTTTTTTGATGAAAGAATGGAATCGTGTTATTACTAAGCCGTTGGAAAATCGCGGAAAGCTTTTTGAACTAATGAACAGACCAGACCTATAATATAGTAGTTTGGACTGCATCTTCCTGAAGCGCAGGACTTAGGTGCGTAGCGGCATTATGCCAATCAAAAAGTGCAACCCGGCAGGAAGGATCGCACATCGAGAGCCCCAATTTCATAGGAAATTCATCATGTGTTAATCACATTCGGCCTTGTCCGATGCTATGCTGGCTATGATTCGCTCTGACCTTAGCAAAAGATGCTGCAGAAGGAGATCTTAATGTCACTATGGATGCGGCAAGGATTGATAGTGAGTTCTCTGCAATTAATATACTGGGGCGGGGATTCCTATTATCTTTCTCGTCCAATTCCAAACCATGCCTGGAGCGAAAGATACAGATTCGGATTCGGATATAGTAAAGTGAACCTTGACGATCCTGGTTAGCAGGCCAGTAGCGGTTTTCAAAGGTAGGGGGGAAGCGAAGCTTAACGTCTGTAGGCAGCGCGGAAGCTACTGCTTAACGAATGAGGAGGCAGGCCGACTCGACTACAGAGACTACAATACAAGTCATGAGCGATAGCGAAGGCTCTCCCATTCCGCCCAAAAAACCTGGTAGCAAACAGGGCCGACCGGGAGGCGTGAGCGAGATGTCGATTTGGTCTGTCGTCCTCCTCATTATAGTCCTCCTAGAATCAATAGCATTTCGTCGGAATACATCCTGTCTTTTCACCTTTGTAGTCCTATGCATAGTCAGTACTATAGCCCCAATCATGGCTACTAATAAAATCAGACTAGGAACCAAAAACCAGACGGAATAGTAGGTATAAAGTAAATTGCCTAATGTTTCCAAATTCGTCCAACTTCGTACCTTTCCGGCATAAACCGTATATCTCAGAGAGGTCGTATTTCTGTGGGTTGGTAGTAATGGAATGGTTTCATTATCTAAAATGAAGAACATTTCCCACCAAAGGATCAGTCCAATAATACCACTCACTGGTAAATAGCGCAAGACTTCTTCGTGAATCTCCGCTATTTGAATATTGAACATCATAACCACGAATAGGAATGAAACGGCAATAGCTCCTATATGAACTACTGGGAGATCATAGCGGAGAAGTCGAGACCTAACAAAAGAAGTAAACCAGAAGTGTCGCGAAAGACTGGGATGGGAAACGAAACGGAATGTACCGGATTTTTAGCACGTACAACCATCAAACCAGAGACCAAAGCAGGGCTCGACGAAACAGAAAGTATCATGGTACGTCGTCCCTTCCCAACAATTGAACTTGAATGCGTCTTCTTGCTCCAGCATTCAAGTCGATCTATTACGACCAGCGCGGTTGTTCGTATTTCATTTTCTGATAATCGAATCGAGTAGAGCTACACTAAGTTACTTACGGGATATCAAAGTTCTTGAACCTGCGCTCAAGCTCTCCAATCAATAAGAGAGGGCCGTCTCTTATATATAAAAAAAGAATTGGAACTTTACTAAAAAGAAAAAATGCGGAAATAAAAGACGTCAACGCTATCTTGCTTAGGCTGTATAGTTCGCTAGCAATTCTACTATTATATAAGATATTGTTGAAGATGATTCGATTTTCTCTTTTTATTGATAGATTTCACTCAAACGGTTGATTGCCCTCTTTTGAGTTCATAGGAAATTTAGGCGAACATCTCATGCATCTATCTTTATCTACTCTATATAAAAAAAAAGGTGCTTGCGAACGCTATATCAAAAAACGACTTCAAACATGAAAAAAGTGAAATAGCTACCGGGTTAATTAAGGCGGCTTCATCAACACCACTAGGATCCGGTTGGTGTTCATCAGTCAAGTCAGTTTGCTTCTTTCTTTTACTGACGTAATTGATTTGCCCTTCCTTCCGATTCGGATGGAAATGCAGAATCTGTATTAGCCACCCTTCCCTTCTTCACATCACAGAAAAAGAGAGCTTCGCTTCCTCGTCTATTACGGTACGGATAAATCAATGACACCGGAGGAATCAAAATCCAGAGAATTACATGTCAGTTAGGGAACAGTAGTCAGACGCAGACCAGCGCAGGTGGGCGCCACAGCTGTCTTCCTCCATGTGATATCTGATATCACGCAACAGGAGATTCTTCAGAACCCCCTTACACGAAAAAAAAAAATAATAAGAACCTTCCCAGTATATTAATTTGCGCCTATGTTTATACTGGGCTCACTGCTGTATGATATAAATCTTTCTGAATGAGAGTTCATGGTTCCGTGACAGAAGAAGTGGTGAGAACGAGGGGAGTTCCTCAATGGATGGATAGGCACAGCAATCGAGGTCAACGCTTATTGGTTCCTTACTGCAGGGCGGGCTTTTTATGCTCCTACTGAAGGGCCTATCCAGGTTCCGGGGTCACTTCTTTTTGGTTCGTCGATTGAGAGAAAGAAGCCCCTCGCCTCACTCGTCAAATTTCGAAGGCCCTCATTAATATACCTCCCCAATGTTTATACTGGCGCCTCGCCCCAATTAATATACTGCATGCAAGTCCTCATTCTCTGAGAAGTCAGGTTTTGCTTCCTTCGAGCTACCAAACTCTGGGGCCCTCATTCTTGCTTGACTTCCCGGGCACGAAAAAATGACTACGACTAAGGAAGAGGACAACCCCTGTTTCTGGCTGGACTTCAATGAGTGAATGCTATTCCCATTCCTTACTTTGGTCCGACCGGACCTTCTCTTGTTCCCCGACCAGTTTGCTTGCTCACTAGACGAGTTAAGCAAGAGCAGCTAGTTTAGGAGGACACCAGGGGTGTTACTCACTTGACTGAACTACCTAACCTTAGCTCGCTTACTTTCTGATCAAGGAAACAACCGCCATTTACTCTCAGCATAGAAGGAATAATATTTCAAAACTTACATAACAAACAAATTGTCGAAAGCCCGGATTATGGGCTGACTTGGCCCAGGAAACTAGGGTTATATTCGGCTTGCAGGGCTCGGATAGCTGCTGCTCTTTGAAAGACGAGGTCCAGTGGAAGAGGCAGGTCGGGCAAGTTGAGTACTAAGATTCGGGGCTTGCTTGACATCTCTTTTATCATCTTAAACCTGACATGACATTGATTCTGTCTCCATTGCAGGAAAGGATAACGCTGGATCTTTAGCTAGCTCATAGGCGGAGGAAAGGTATAGTTTCGTTAACAGATAAGGAAGGGCTTACTGAAAAAGAACGGGAAGAGCGAGAAAGAGGCGAGCGTAGTGAGCAGGAGGGCAAGCCCAGTATATTAATTGGCCAGTATAAACAGACCTCTAGGGGACCGGTCTTTTTATATGACATTTTTAGATCACCAGGGAGAATGTTTTTTCAGGGCCTTGGATTAGTCTCTCAGAAGTGCCTTACTTAGATTGACGCTTGCTTACACTCTAGCTGGACTAATATACCTCCAGTTCATACACTCATTTCCAGGGTAGGAAAATCTCATTGAAAAGGCGAGTTTATACTGGGCGATTGGTATATGCAAAACTGCGTAAGAGATCCATTCTATTCGGAAGTTATACCAAGAAATCCCAATTAATATTTCAACGACGCCCGAGGCGACAAATTTTCCTACGCCTAGTATATTAATTTGGGGCAGGCGCCAGTATATTAATTGATAGTGGGTAAATATCTAACTTTTCTTTTTCATTTTCCTTTTTGATTGCAAGGAAGAAAATAAGGTTCAATGATGTTCCAACAGGCACAGGCCCAGATAAGTCGATATCTATGCTAAAACATTGGGAACAATATTCATCCTGCCCAGTATATTAATTGGGGATATATTTCTTCTGGCACAATGTACAACTCAGTAATAGATCTACAAGATCTCGCATTCAAGGCCTAGGTATGCTGGGGCGGCCTAGTATATTAATTGGGCGAAGTATGAACCAGGGGGCTTCTTCCTATTACTGATGTATAACTATTACGCACAAGACCTATTCCAGTTTACCTTCGCTGGTTCCAAGTTTCATTCATCTATTGCTTATTACTCACTCAAGTGGAATTATTAGTTAGTTCTTCCGAACTGCCATGTTGAGTGTTTTCTTATTATTCAGAACTTGCTGGTTCAACTCAAATGAGCCGGATCTAGTAAGTTCAGTATGGAGCCTTGGAAGATGATCTGTGCAACTAAATAATAAGGGAGTGCCTGGGACCTATCTGGGCTAACGGTCCCGGCACACCAGAGTAGGCCTGAACCCTTGGAACCACTTCCGGATCCTAACACCAGATAGGTAGTGAATGATACGGAACAATGCAATCTATTCTCAATCGGCGAAGCCTCACATCTGGTACCACGTAGGCCTTATTAATATACTTGGATAAGATATCAGTCCTATTGGACCAGGGAGTCACATCATACCTGAATGAAGTTCTTTTCGTTCGATTGTTCTTGTTGTTGATGGAAGCGTTTCCTCTTCCTGTCCCGGGGTTGTTGGCTCCCTTGTTCTTAGTGTGTTTGCCCGGAGCGTAGAGCGTAGTAATAAAGACTCTCGTTGTTTTCCTTCTACCTTACTTAGGTCTTACTCATACTTAGTAAGAAGCCTATCGATATTGGTTCATTTTTCCTGGCTACGGAAAAAGAGGTGCCTAGTATACCAAGTCCAGTATATTAATTGGGAGGTGACCCCGATCAATTGGGGGAAGTGGATCGAGTTAACCTAACTGATATTCTGTCAAGTGAGCTAACTTAACCCCTGTTTGCAGGATGAAGACCGGGAAGGCAATTAATATACTGGCGAGAACGCCTATATTACTTGGGGAAACCAGATTGAACATTGGCAGTTATACCTATTGGACACTCACTCTGCCATTACTCTTACCAGAGCAGGCAAGTAACAAAGGCAACAGCAGCAGAGACATAAGGCGACCAACGGGAGGTGGAACGAGCAAGCAAAGAAACTATAAGGCTTCAACAACCCCGTACCTAGATTCCATCAGACAGGCATAGTCAGGAAGCTAACTGGAATAAGTAGAGCTAATGAGACTTTTCTAGCCCGGAATACTTAGGGCCCGAACATCGTTTATTAGTTCAGCTTCCAATTAATATCGATCTTTGTGCTTTCCTCTAAGACAAAACTACATTACTATCAACCCGAGGTACGGAGTGGAACGAGCAGAGCGACTGGCAGGACTGGCTACGCACCTCAGACAAGGCATCTTTCTTTTTTAACAAAGTACGCGTCCGGAGTCACAAGGAGCCGAAGGCCAACAAGAACAACAGGTCAGTACTACTACGCTTCGCTTACACCGCTCAATCGGGAAATTGCTATGCACCTCCTCCTTGCGCTATTCGCTCCAAGCCAAGCAACAAGGATATATTCACCTAACTTGGCTAGGCTTTCTCATAATTATCCTATATTCCGCAGAGAACAAGAGAGTTACCTTACTACAGAACGTGCTCGGTTCCCTGTAGAAAGCAGGTAGTGAACGACTATTG
>JASFAX010005208.1:0-12500 GCA_030737875.1 Allium sativum | reverse complement strand
GATAGGGAGTATTTGGACTCACACCCACCTTTCATAGAGAAAGGTTAGCGCCCTAGTTTCATACGGTAATAGCAATTCGGGAGCGAAGGCCCTCTGGTCAAAGTTAGGATCCAAACTATGCCCTATTGTTTTGTATGCACTTGATATCCTTCGTTACACTGGGATGCTTGGTACTAGACCCAGCGATACACCTCTTGAAGCTAACCATCGCCTTTCCGTTGATGATGGCGAGCTTTTCTCTGATCCCAGCAGCTATCAGCGTCTAGTGGGCCGTCTCATTTATTTGACAATCACCCGGCCAGACCTCGCTTATGCAGTTGGGGTGGTCAGTCAGTTCATGCATGCTCCTAGGGTGTCTCACATGGAGGCTGTTCGTCGTATTCTCCGATACCTTAAGTCTGCTCCAGGTAGAGGCTTACTCTATCGTCCTACTGGCCACCTTCGTATTTCAGCCTATTCTGATGCAACTCCCCTACTCTTATTATTTCTGGGCTGGGTCAGTTTCTGATAGGCGGTCTACTAGTTTCGTTCCCAATTAATATACTGCTACTGCACTTTTGTTGGGGATAATCTTGTCACTTGGAGAAGCAAGAAACAATCTGTTGTAGCCAGATCCAGTGCAGAAGCTGAATATCGATCTATGGCTTTAGCTGCTTGTGAATTGACGTGGCTTAAGCACTTCATGATTGAGTTAGGCATTGATGTTTCAGCTCCCATGGAGATGTTCTGCGACAATCAAGCTGCCATTCACATTGCTGCCAACCCTGTCTTCCATGAGCGCACCAAGCACATTGAAGTGGATTGTCATTTTATTCGTGACAAGGTCACGTCGGGCGAGATCACTACTCCATAAACCAAGTCCAATGAGCAAGTTGCTGATATTCTCACAAAGGCCCTTTCCAACTTATTGATTGGCACTCTATGTATCTGTCCAAGCTGGGCATGTTTGACATTCATGCTCCAGCTTGAGGGGGAGTGTAGGAGAATGTCCTAGTGTAATGTCTATTGTGCTTATGTTGAGGGCTGAAGCTCTTTATTTGTTTTAAACGTTCTTTCATTACTACGCAAGTCCAGTAGGTAAGTCACAGGGCTATTGGCTTAGATCAAAGCAAATCTTTCCTTCTTTAACTTAATTCATCGAGTACTCTGGCGAGTCACTTTGCCTTAAACATACTGGGAAGGTGTCAAGTTCTGCTTCAGAGAGAAATCCTTGCAATTAATATACTGGCTCTCGGTATCGGCTTTAGCTGGCTCAGGTTGCTGTCTCGGCTTTCGCTAGTGAAGTTCCGGGACTATTGGGCGACTACTCATATAAAGGGGAGAGAGATTCCCGCTTTCGTTAAGCTAGGAAAACAGACTCCGTTCAAGCGCCTTAGTCAAATCCTTGTTGTTGTGGTAGCTTTAAGGAGCAGTTCGTGATTGGCTTTGCACTTTCCCCGTTGCTTTAGCGCTAACCGCATAACGATCGCCTTTACAAATGCCCCTATACTGTAAAGGCCCTTACTAAACTCAATCTTTAAGGCTTTTCACTGAAACCGTTGTTAAAGCGGCTAAGAGAATAAGCCTTCTTTTCCGGTAGCGAAGTACTTACTCGAGGGAGGTCATAGAAACTATGGGTAAGCTTGGGCGAAGGATTAATATACTTGCTACTCTACGAATCTACTCGTAGCGGTAAGCTCAGGTCTTTGATGCTCGTTAGTCAGCTAAGCTGGTGCTTTGATAGAGAGAACTGGTTAGTCAGGGAAAGGGCCTTTAGAGATAGGGGCAAGCGACTCGTAGATTCCAGTTACGGGACGGCGACTTTGAGGAAAACTCCTTCCGTTCAGTACTCTTAGCAGGTTGATCAGAGAATATCTCCCTCCTGTCCGTACAGTTCCAGCTCCAGTCTAGCCGGCGTATCAGAGAGAGAGAGTTTCCTTGCCGTGCTGTTCCTGCAAGCGCTAAGCAAGCGCAGTACTCGAAGTTGACTTCTAGGACTTCTAGTTCAGGGAAAGCGTTCAGTTCAAGCGAGAGCGACCGATCTCTTTAATAAAGGACTCTTTCTTTGCGTTTAGCGAGCTTAGATAATAAATCCTTGTCGTTGCGTAAGGCGAGTAGGTTCTTTTCCCGCTATCCAAAATGCAATCTTTTCATCTTCAGGAAGGGTTGGGGAGCCAGTTTCTCAGTAGCGAGCGGGTAAGGGGCGCAGGCAGATCATCGAATCTTTCTGTTCCGTCCTTCTCAGATAGGGGCTTAAGTAAGATAGGGCGATAGAGCACTTATTAGCGAAAAGAAGCAAGAGTTCCTTCATTTTCCATTAGGGGATTCGCCTAATATCTATACTTACTTGACTTATTTCACTGGCGCGCCCGCACAGGGAGCCTTAAGGTAACTATAGTATAGTTAGCTCCTTTGCTTCTGAGATAGGTCATATAACGATATAGAAAAGGAGTAGCTAGCTCCTGTTCATAGTTGTCCCTTCAGCTCACTCGCAAGTCAACAAGAAAGTGAAATCGACGACTCAACCTCAAGTAAGTTTAAGTATTGGGCTTTCTGTAAGGTTGAAAGTTGCTGTTTCTATTTGAAAGCTCTCTTCCAGTTTCTTAGCAAGTCAAACAGGGTAACCGGTAAGCGAGTTCTTTATAATAGAAGAAGAAATGTCGAGAAGAAATTCATGGATACCTGCCTACGCTTTCGATACGGGAGGAAGCCTCTCACTCTCAAATGAGAAGAAAAGCTGGCAGCACCAGCGTAGCAGCCTCGGGCGTATGCGTATCATGGGAAAAGGAGAAAGGGAAGAAATTCAACCAACTGGGAAAGACGTATCAATTCTTCCAGTTAAATAAGTAAAGAAAATGCCCCCAATATTATGTTACTCTTTAGAGTGATAAAATCTGAAGGCTTATAGCTTGGCCCGGCACTTTTACACCTTGTGGAAAGTGGAGTGCATAAGCCCTTTTGAATTAGAGATAGGCTTTTACTGCTCTCAAAGCGTATCGAAGACCTAGCGGTTGAGGTTGAAAGAGCGCTTGAATGTCTTGAACCAGGACGAGTCAAACTTTGGATGTTCTTTGGGGCAGCAGTCGCAAGTGAAAGGCCCTCAGACAGCCCTTGACTATATGCCTGCTCATCACATTTTTGGAGAGAAGGCGACACCAGAAGACAAAAAACGATAGATAGAGGCAATGAATATTGATATTGGAGAGTGGTCTACCTGAGTGAAGCCTTTCTGCTTAGACTTTAGAGGCGTTGGAGGCCCTTAACCCGGCACTATTGCGCCTGCCGTCTTCACTCCTGTCTCCCCGTTACCTTCCGATTGTAATTCTCCTTTTGTTCTTTCGGTACTGTACTTGTGGAACTCCTGAATCGTCGAATTCGACGAAAAGCGGGCTTCGAGAGAGGGAATGAAAGCCATTAGAAACTTCATTAGGGTGAGTGCCCTAATATAGATATGGAGGGAATTCCAATTCCATAAGTAAGGTTGAATGCTTTCGATTCGGGCCAAGCTTTTAGGGAAGCCGACCTTTCCGAAATGATTCATACGGTGTCGTGGAGCCAGTCTATGATGTTCCAAGTGGAGAACCATTTCCCAGTGTCTTATTCGGCTAAGGGGCCAGTGCCTTGAGTGATTTCAGTTGCTCCCGTTGAAGTAGATCGAGGAGCTGGCTTTTTCGGGTGCGGTAAACAAACGCTCTCATCAAGGACCTCCTTCTCAGGATGTTGAACAGGAAGCGGGCTCCCTCCTCTCGTAGTGTGTAATGACTTTGTCTCATACGTCTTCTTTGAGAAAGACTCCTTTTCTTTATTTTATTCTTTTTTTTTACCTTTCATATTAAAAAGTAAGACGGAGAGGGACTAGGTGCGCAGCGCAAAGCTAGTCTCTCCATACCAGCTAGCAGTCTCGTTTAGGGAGTCCCCTTCTTTACTGAGTAGGGTTCCCGGGTGCCTATACGATTATTAAGGCAGGATGCGCGTTACTAAGGCCCAGTAGTGGAGTGGCTTGAATCAAATCGTTTGTCTAGAGAGGGTGTAGCGATAACCAAAGCTGATAGTAATATAAGTACTATAAACTCAAGATGTTGTATAGGCAACTGGCCTTAGAGTAGTGTATCGAACTACAAGACAGGAGCGACCCATAATCATTGACGAAGAGGAAGGCTTGGAATCCATATTATGCAAGGAGAAGCTTTCGGCCAATATTAGATAGCTGATGTCACTAGCCTGAACTTCTTTATCTACTTGAAAGCTGATGGGAGTACGGCTCAAGGCCCTATGATATTCTATTAGTAAAGAGTCCTTGGATTAGCCTTTTTCCGTAAGCAATTAATATACTTTGCAAGGAATGATTGCTTTCAAGCCCCCTTTCTCTCTTCCATTGAGACTTCAAGTAAGAAAAACATTTACCTGCCCCTTTCTCTAATAATAAGGTAAGCTTGTTTGCCTTCTTAATTAAATAGAAAGCTGAAAAGAAAGGCATTTCTCGATAGTTATTCAAGGTGAAGCCCTATATCTGATAGCTGTAACAGGCCTTCTGATTACAGAGAAATGTGCCCCTATAGCGAATCTCTCTCATAAGAAAGAAGAGAGCTAGCATAAGCAGACAGCTATACTACCAGAAGAGCAGCTACTATCAGTCCTAAAGAGCCAGTATCCGTCCTTCACTCAGGATAGACCTTAGCATTTATTCTATGGCGAAGTATCTGAAGGAAAGACATTAAGCGCGTAAATAGCTTCTGAGAGAATCCAGCTACCCCTATATTACTGCGGGTCTTCTCTTGAAGAGGTGTTTTACGCACTTGAATCTCTATCAATAACAATAGGAAAGAGCTTGCCTGATTAGAATCGTATCTGTGGCTACTGCTGTTTTGCCGGAAGGTTATTACTGTCCCCAATAATGAATTCTCGCTGGCCACGTCCTATAGGGATCATCGCATCAATAGCAATAAGTCCTGTTTGAAGAGGCTCATATACGGAGCGTCTTGAAATAATACCCGGAGCAGGAGATTCAATTAATCGAGATTCAGAAGCAGAAATTTCACCTCTTCCATCAATAGGTTTAGCCAGAGCATTTATAACACGACCCAAATAAGCCTCGCTTACAGGTATTTGAGCAATCCTTCCTGTTGCTTTTACAGAACTTCCCTCTTGTATCATCAAACCATCACCCATTAATACAACACCAACATTATTTGATTCCAAATTGAGAGCAATGCCTATTGTACCCTCTTCTTCAGCACCTAAGTATATTGGGGTTTTGGAGTTCGCCCATTCTCTTGTGAATGAAGATTTGTTTAGATCAACTTCTCCTTTCATGTGTTAAGCATAACTCTCGCGAAAGAAAGAGAAATAAAGTGACCCAACATAGCCCTGTATTGTATACTTAGGCTTGGTGTTCCGTGTAGTTCTCACTTCACTAGCTTGCGCACTCGCTCCCCCTGTAATGTCTCCGTAGCCTACCGAATTAATATACTGGACTTGTACGCACCAATTAATATACAAGTATACTATCTGATTCTGATTAAGTACTGGACTCTTCCCGATCTGGTTATTCCCAATCCATTTCCAGTATATTAATTGTGAGGCGACCTGTCGTAAGAATAAATACTACTCCCCTTCGTTGCTATTACCGACCTTCAAGGCTACAGAACTGACCAGGAAAGATAGATGGATCACTACTAGATAGGTAGAGTTAAGGATTCGGTTAGCCCGCATCTACGTGTCTGATCCAAGAAACCGAACACCCGGCGAACGGGGGTTACTCAATTGGATGCCAAGTCCTCCTACTACGCTTGTTGGTTCATCCTAAGGGCTTAAACAACAACAGGGCTTCCTAGGGCAACTGGTCAATGCTCTCGATTAGCATGAATAGACTAGGTATCAGCACTAGTCTTTACTAGTGTTTGTTTATTGCTTGTCGTGATATTGGGTTTCTTAGGGAATTGATATTGAGGGGAACTCGTGCCCAGTATAAACATTGGCCTCTGCCAGCCTTTCTTGCTTAGGGCAGCTTGAATGTGGCATTCAATCTAACGTGATTGGTGGGCCATGTCAGTTAACGAACATTACAACAAGCGAAGACAGGCTTTCTATGCTAACAGATGACCGAAGGAAACCTCTTCATCCAGTATAAACATTGGCGACCCCACATATCCGGGGAGGAAACTCATAGTAATAGTAATTATGGACAACTCCTGTGCCATACATAGCTTTGGGTTCAACGGATCGAATGATAGGTCCAAAGATAGATCATACCATACATTTAGTAGGAAAGATAGCTTCATTCGCATTTCTTCTCAGACCAGACTCTTGACTTGCTAGGTGCTAATGGATCACCCTTGCCCGGGTAGCCATTCTTCTATGTTATATTCCTCTGCCTACTCTATAGATTATTTGCAAACTGCTTTGCTTAACAAATGAAAGTCAAACATCTGAGCTTTAGGGGTCAAGCGGAACCAATCCCCGAGGTGCTTGCGTGAATCATAGGACCCTACTTCCCAATAGCTAACTCGCAATGCTCCGTTGTTGGTCTTAGAGAGGGTAAAGTAAACTACAAGAACGGATTGGCCGGCTTCGCCACCTCTCCGCTAGCTCAATTGAGTATCTAACTCAACTCTGATCTTTCGTATCATTGTGATGTTCCTACAAACGTGCGGCCTTCCTTTGAGATTGACTCCATCTTCCCACCACGCTGTAGTGTAGCAGGGCGAAATCTCTGATGGGTGCTGGTGCCCTAGGTAGCTGAGTCTGGGTTGGAGGTCTAGTCTGGAGACCCACGAGTACGACTAGCTGCAAATTATTTAGGGTAGTTCACCGGGATTTCCGCTGCCTCAAAGAAGGAGCGATCCAAGTAAGTGGAAGAGAGCATACCTCGAGCAATTAATATACTGGGGCAGGAGCGATCCATAATCATCGACAAGGAGGAAGGCTTAGATCATCAGATGCAAGTTCATCTCGATTGGAAACTAGAGCACATAATCAAACTTAGCTATGCTATGTATTTTCAATCTCTTTCGAATACCAAGTTGGTCTCTTCTCCATTCGCTCCGCACCTACTCCCTATTTGGATATGATGAACAGCTGGTTGAGCGAGTAGACTAATATTAATAAGTTGAGCCCCAGTATATTAATTCTATGGTTTATGGTTGTTCGCTACTAGGGTAGCGAAGCAAATGCTCGTTCTATGGGAAGCAGCTATCCAAACTTCCCAGGCCAATTAATATACTCCTTATTCAGGGTAGGCTCTTCACGAAAGAGAAGTATCCGTAGCTGAGTGAGAGCCGACTTCCTTTCTTTTATTTTAAGAGTAGTCTACAATTAATATACCGGGGAATTCTTCTCATTAGCTCGATCCAAGGCCAAGTATATATCCGGCGGAACACTCTTTCTTCATTCTTTCCAAATATATAATAGGCGGTGCCGATAAGTAAGCCTGCCCCATCAATCCAGGGATTGGACCGATCCACAACGGGGGAAAGGACGCAAGAGGAAAGCAACCGAACTGATCTTCGTCTAGTAACCAGGAAACTTGGGAGTGCTGGGACTTGTTCGCATGAGTTAAGCCATTCATTTGATACGTTAGGTCTTTTGCTTTAATAAGAAAGGCAGATTGCACATGAGGCCGGGTTTATACTGGCCAGAAAGACAACGTTCACTCACTTGACAGAAAACTCAACCACAACTTTCTTCTGGTACCGCAGACCAATCAACATGATCACTATTGGATGCTATCACTTCGCTAGTAGAAACTGTTGTGAAACCCCTGTAGCGTTGTTCTTGGAAGTTGTTCTTGTACAGCGAAAATACTATGTTTTCTAACTCCTCGGGATAGCGAAGGCCTTGTATAAACCCCATATATTAGGGGCAACCGGCCTGGTATAAACATTCGGGAGGCAGCAATTGAGCTTCAGGCTACGACTCAGCATCCAACAGGATTCGAACCTGCAAATTCCCCACTTGTTCACCTGTGGCGGATCGCTTTCTCCATTCAGCCATGGCGAGTGAACTAGGTTTTTTTGGTATTCCTTCTCGAGCTTCTATTTCCTCCGTTAAGGGAGATTCGAGAAAAGATGGAAGAAGAAGACGTGTTTCAAAAACGAACAATATAAGGGTGGAGAAGGGGGAGTTAGCAAAGTTGGACAAGATTGGAATGAGCATAGAAACATGTATGGATGTACCAGATCGGCTAATGCTCCCAGGTTGATGCGATGTATTCCACCAGTTGACTGGATACTTAATTATTGGTATATCGATCGGTCCAGCACGGATTGAAATAGGAGCCGGTTCGACAGGAAGCTTTTGAAAACGCAGTGCACCCAGGTAAATAAGGAACAAGATGAATACAGAAGTGAAACGAGCATCCCACACCCGAAAGGTACCCCACATAGGCCTTCCCCGAAACCCACCAGTCACTAAGGTAAACAAAGTAGAAAAAGCACCAATTTCTGTACCGGTTCCGGAGGAGCGAAGAAAAAGGGGATGTTTTGTTAATGGGAAAAAGAAACTGTTTATAGCCGTTGCGATATAAACTACTATACTCATCCGAGCCGCAGGAACATGTACATACGGAATACGAGAATTGACACCTTGTTGAAGATCTGGTGGTGCTACCCGAAGACAACAATGAATAGCCATCGCTGTTAAGAACAACCGAGATCCAATGAGAATTATCGCGTAGCTTCTTGTCTTTGACATAAAGAAAGAAGGTTGTAATAACGAACTTTTTATATCATGAATAGCTATCATGTAAAAATTTCTTTTCTTTTTAGAGAGGGACAAGAAAGACATGGATGAGTAAGAAAACTAGCCATTTTTCATTAATGGCTCTCTCTTTTGGCTTAGATACATTCTTTCCCCCTCCCTTTTTCGTAAAATAAAAATCATCAGTAGGACCAAACCGAGAGTGAGCAGCATAGACAAGGATGGACCCTCTAGCGGGAAGTGGGCCTCTACGGGTGGTACTATACCCGTCACTGGTGGAACAGGAGGTACTTCCTCTGCTTTCATAACAGTAGCCACCGCTAGTAAGTCATTACTGGGCAAATAACGAATCCCATCCGAATTCCAATGAAAAAGGAATGCCATTCCGCATATAATTTTCAATTACGGCGGAAAGCCGATCGCTGTAGTACCATATTCTAGCTAGTCAAATTTCATCTTTGAATTCGCTACGCACCTACTATTATCTATTATTATAGAGTATATTCGATACCATCTAATATGAGCAGGATGATTCTCTACCTGAATATTATCAGATTCACTT
Organism: Allium sativum; assembly: GCA_030737875.1. Taxonomy (NCBI): domain Eukaryota; kingdom Viridiplantae; phylum Streptophyta; class Magnoliopsida; order Asparagales; family Amaryllidaceae; genus Allium; species Allium sativum. The sequence goes on along the minus strand of JASFAX010005208.1, from coordinate 3,262 downwards.
TGATTCGATACCCGGCTAAGTCAGATTCACTTAGATGGAATCTTAATAATGACTTACTCATGACCTTGAAAGGCCAGAATTAGATGCCCTCAGAATTGAGAATGAGAAGCATACTAAGCTGAGTCATCTTAACAACTATTCGATACAAACTATTATAAACATTCGCAGGGGAAATATTACTTACTCATTACCTGGACACCCTCTCAATTGAGAGAATGCCGGGGAAGAACTTTCAAGTCTCCTACCTGGCCAGAAGATATGATCTACCAGAAGATTCGCATCTGAACTTTCGATACAGGATTCGATACCCGACTCAGGGGAAGAACAATACCTGCTATTCGCAATGCTTATAGCTATTCTTATATATACCAGTTTCTCAGCACCTTACTAGCAACCTTCTCTACCAGATTCATAATTAATATATTGGTTTCTTTGGTATTATGAAACTCTACTGAAAAACTCCCCATGAGGAGATTCATGAGCTCAAGTTTCAATGTGTATAAGATCTGGTATGTTGATTAATGGGTAAAAGTAGGAACAGGGTATGACGATTCGCTAGGTCAATACCCGTAAAGTCGGAAATTAATATACTGGGCCGCGGTAAAACTAGGAACCGGGTAGATTCTCTAGCTAGGTCAATACCCGTCTGGAAGAGAGCTTCTCTGCCGTAATAGGTCAATCACCCCGTCTGGGATCTCGCTTCTGTCAGGTAATGCCGCATCCTTCTCGTGCCGCTATTCTCTCAAATACACCTTGAATGGCGAAATATTAATACCATCAGGTGCCAGGGATTGATATTAGGAAGCAGAAGGATTAATATATTAATTGGGCGCAAATTTCTTGTTAAGGCTAGGCACTCTATCCCTAGATTCTCGTGCATTAGCAGAATGAGCAACTACTGAAATCTTAGCTTCTCACTCCCTAGAGTCTCTAGCAGACAGTTCTAGTTAAGGAACAGAGGCTTGGCAATCCAAACTATTCTCTCTTCTTTTCTTTTATTCAAGCTTGTGATAAAGCCATCCAGTTTCAGTTTGTCTTGCTTTCCTTTGCTCTTTTGCTAGCACGCGGGATTCATTCTGACTATTGCACCGGACGGTAAGATCTTTCTCATAGGCTTGCTTACTACTTTCTGGAGACAGGGTAGGGCAAGAACGATTTTATCCCGGGGAACTAGAGGGTTAGCTCTAGCAACAGTGAATGACTCTAAACCCTTGCTTAAGATCTCTCCTGGGTGCTGACTTGCTATAGAACCGGGTAGGCTTCGTTGATTGCCTCAACTCTAACTGAATCCAACACTAATAGAGCAGAGTGAAAGAACAAACTTGAAGGCATTACAATTACTCTCACTCAAGCTAGGAGACCAGTCAAAACATCTCGTGGGATGCCTCATATATCTATATCGCCCCCTTACCTCCTCTGGTCCTCCCACTGCTTCTTGGAGTTCGAGGCGCTGGAAGCCTTTTTCCAGGTCGGCTAGGCAGTAACAGCGGACCCAGTCGATCTGTATTATCAGTCCGCCCAGTAGGGCATAGATCAAGATCCTGTTTTGGAATATTATTCCCATAGAGCGGCCGCTTAGGGGATCTCCGCTTTTCTCCCTCTTTGGAAACGACTAGACTACCACTGACCTTTGATTACAGACCTTGTTTCTCAGATAAATATTACCGTTCGCAAGCACCTTGTATGAAAGAAAATGGAGGCGGCGGATTGCTTCATTTGACCAGGGCCCTCTATCAATGGCATATGCCCTTGTCGCTTCTCTTTCTGGCCTGTACTGGCTAGCTGCTCGGAGGGTTAAGGCGAGGGGCACTACTCGATCTCCTACTCTTGAGTAGAAAGAAAGGCCCCAGTATATTAATTGCAAATTAGACTCCTAAAACTAGAATCGCCTCCCTCTGAATCGTACAGGTCAACGAAAGAGGCTCGAACTGCTTATGCTTACTCGAACAAGAGAGTCGACGTACGTACCTTCTTTCTGAAGCAGTGTGCCTACTGAGTGAGACCTGACCCTCGCTTCATAAGATGTGTGCTATGTCCTTCCCTCGGCCTGTGTCTTTTCAACCGCAAGCCAGCCTCCGATCGAGCATGGTATGATGGGATGCGGTTAGACGGGACTTCTCGCTGCTACAATGCTACGAATAACTATTACTTTGAGTCAAGACCTGCCTGCAGCATGGAATAATAATAGCGGTGAGGAAAACTAGAATGGGAGGGTCAAATCTCTTTCTTGAGGAAGGCTAGGCCTATGTATGGCGGTCCTATACCATTTCTCAGTTCTCTGACTCGTGGCTACTTACTTTTTGTTGATTGGACACTCCTAGCGGTTTAGACAGATCAGCTTATAGCATTTCAAGCTTCGATCGTACGGAGTCTAATCTTCTCCTTCACGAGGCTCACAGAGCTCGCCTTCTAAAGAAGCTGAGATCTATGGTGTGCTTTGTTTCCCCTATTGCGCTAATGCAGACGACCCACGCCTTGTGGAAAGCATCAGTCAATAGCTGGTCTAATCCATACGACAAAGAAAGCCACTGAGTGGGGGCAAAGCATCAGTAAATAGCCCTCTACAGATTTCCTCTAAAGATTTCCTCTGGTGCAGGATCAAAAAATGTTGAAAGAACAAGGCGACCTTTAGTATATTAATTGGGTCCACACCTCGCAATTAATATACTAGCCATAGGGAGCATAGAAAATTCTATGGCAAGGACGTCTCGATGCGAGTCTCATATGTATATCGAATTGATAGAGCACCAACCAACTAAGATGGATTCAACTGGTTGTTTGGGTGCCGAAGATATGCGAGATCGTATGTGGGATTATTCCCCTTATTGATGCATTGGCTCTACGAGCGAAGTGCCAATGAGCGAAAGCTGCAGCTTCGTATCGACCAGATGGATTATACTTGCGGCATGGGAGAAAGAATTGATTGAATGCGGGCAAATACAATTAAGACTTAAGTATAAGTAATAGGCATTTTTTGGAAGCCTTCATATTCGACTTCATCGGATGCTTACTACACGTAAGAATCCTATCGACACGTCCGCTGCGCCCCTTGGTCCCACCCGTCAACATGCATTCTTTTTTCATTCTATAGGCATCCTCTTGCTTGGCTTTCAGACTTGACACCTTTCTTGGCATCTCTCAGCCAAGACCGCTAATGCCGAATCGACGACCTATGTATAAAAAAGATACATTTTTGGATTTGAATAATAATTTCATTGAAATTTAAATAAAGAAACAACTTTGCTGACAATTAGAGATTTTG
>JASFAX010005207.1:0-36954 GCA_030737875.1 Allium sativum | reverse complement strand
CACTAGATTCCACGTGCCACCCAAGGCAACCACAAAATTTCCTCATGCCACCCAAGGCACCCACTTAACCCCTCATGTCCCACTACATGCTATTATGGTTAAGTGTTTCTTAATTAATTAAGACCGTGATCTCCCATAAAGACCTCCCACATTAGACTGGCTGTTATGACTGCCTGGTTAAGCCGGTAGAATCCGGGCAGTCTTACGTCATAACAGAGTCTAACCTCGTGTCTTTACCTTAATCACGTATTTAATTTATGGCTAAGACCTCTCACATTGGGCTGACATTTGTAGCAACTGGTTAAGCCGGTCGGGTCCGGGCAGTTTTACACTACAAATGAGTCCAACCTCGTGTCTTAGTCGATTAATTACACCTAATTAATCACCCCCATATTAATTATCCCTAATTAATATCAAGTTTTCCATAACATGGGTAGACCTAACTCAATAGGTAAATTCCCATGGGGTAGACCTAACTCAATAGGTAAATTCCCACTTATGGTAATTTATTTTTATGGTATGCTTAATCATACCCAATCATTCATTTATTAACATATTTACCAACCCCATCGTTCCCCACGTAAATCGTTCTCATTATATGACATAAATAAGGGGAAGATCATCACAAATATCATGGGTTTAGCATACAACTTTGTCATGGGTTAAGAGGATGTCAACTTGCATATATGAGCATATATTAACCCAACTACATATAACCCAAACTTGCATATTATCATACACATGATTTGCATAACATGTTGCATATGAGCTTGCATATTACCATACACATATCTTGCATAACTTGTTGAACTTGCATATAGGCATTCTCATAACTTGCATAACATGTTAAACATGCATTTAAGCATACACATAACTTGCATAAGTATTCACTTACTTGCATAAGCATCCACATACTTGCATAAGCATTCACATACTTGCATAAACATGAATAACTTGCATATCATGTCATTTAAGCATATACATATCTTGCATAAACATTCATATACTCGCATAAGCATGCATAACTTGCATATCACATAAATCTTGCATTTAAACATATACATGACTTGCATAAGTATCCATATACTTGCATAAGCATGCATAACTTGCATATCACATTAAACTTGCATTTAAACATATACTTAACTTGCATAACTTACTTTGTTAAACATGCATAATTCCACTCATTAAATATGCATAAATCCACTTGTTAAACATGCATATATCAACTTGTTAAACATGCATAAACCAACTTATTAAGCATGCATAAACCAACTTATCAAATATGCATAATCATAGAACAACATAGAGTAACATATCATTATACATGATTCAAACTCACTAATCCGCATTTAAGACCATAAGTCTCATTACACCCAATCTACTTACTTTAACAATTAATGTTAAAGTGATAGAAACTCACCAAACTTAAGATTAGCAACCTTATGAAGTAGAATTAGTTGCAAACTATGAAGATAATGATGATTAGAGATTGATTAGAGAGGGATTAGCTTGCAACTTTCTTTATGAACTAGTGGAGGCCATGCTCAAATTTCATTTTGCCATAGTTTAGTTACAAGACTTAATTATGAATGAATTAGGGTAGGGTTGGGGTCTTATTTATAGGATTAGGTGAGTGTTTTAGGCCCTTAGATTAACCCTAGATTAGATTAGGACCCTTAGATTTAGGAAATCTCTAGAACCAGCCCTCCTAGCCAGCCTGAAACCCAACCTGGTGCAACCTGGTGCACCCAGGTTCACAGAACGGTGCCACCCTGTCGACAGGCAAGTCGACAGGCATGTCGACACCCCTGTCGACAGGCCTGTCGACAGCCCTGTCGACATGGGTTGGGCGGGAAGCTTCCCGCCTGACCCCGCCTGGCCCATTCCAAATCTGAATATTTAAATTTTTAAATCTGTTTTAGTTTTGAATTTTCTGCAAACTTCATCGGCCTATAACTAGGCCATACGGACTCCGATTTTCGAAAACTCGGACTCTATTTCGCGTATTTTTCCGAGACGAACGTAATGACGCAGCCCGTTTCCCCTAATTCCCACATCTGAGTTTATTTATCTTGTAATTAGTGAATTTTAGTATTAACCCAAAATTCGGGGTGTTACATTCTCCCCTCCTTAAAGGATTTCGTCCCCGAAATCTCTAAGCTAAGGAGAATGCATATCCTACCATCCAAACAACCATCTACTCAAACCATCAACCACTGGCATCCATTGTCCTTAAAACAATTTCTAATGATGTATGAGCATATGCAAAAAGTGTGTGTATATGTTCCCTATCTAATGTATGAACATATGCAAACCATGATAGTGCCATGCATCCATTATGTATGCAAGAAAACCCTATCGACACATACAATATCTACATGAGTGCACAATCATTCACCAAAATGCATCATCCATGTGATAACACAACCATTATACATCCATAAATATATTTTCCTACACACAATTTTATGCAATATGCAATATGAAGTGACTGAGCCGATCTAGTGCCTAGAGTGTGTGTATATGCATCCACGAGCAACCACTAGCAAACACTTGCATCCACTTGCATCCATCAACCATAACATGTCTCAAACACATGTTTCAACCATAGGTTTACCCTATCTAAAGGTCAAAGGTACTAACGAGAGGACATATCGAAGATAAGATAAGTACTAGACAAGCGATAAAGGAGAAAGTAAAGACATACCCTCGAAAAGAAATGGGTACAATGAACGCATCTTCGCTTCCGTCTCCCAAGTTTCGTTGCTCTCATCTTCTCCCCATTGCACTTTGACTAGCTGAACCTCTCTATTTCTCAACTTCCTAGTCTCTGACCCAAGGATGCGAGTAGGAGCTCGTCGGATAGTCGCATCACGCTCTACCTCTACATCTCTAAGCAAGCTCGGCTCTACCACCTCTGCCGTCTCATGTAAGCACTTCCTCAGATGTGATACATGGAATACATCATGAACACCACTAAGTCTGTCGGGAAACTCCACCCTATATGCCATCCGTCCAATCCTTTCCTTGATAGGAAACAGCCCAACAAACCTTGGTGCTAACTTCCCAATGGATCCGAAGCGAACAACATTTCTCAACGGAGATACCTTAACAAAAACCATGTCCCCTATCTCAAACTCAAGATCCGTCCTTCTCTTGTCCGCATAAGATTTTTGCCTATCTTGCGCTGCTTTCATCCTTCTTCGAATCAAATCGATCTTCTCTGAAGTCTCCCTAACCATATCAGGCCCAAGCAAGATCTTATCCGTAGACTCCCACCAACATGTAGGTGATCGACAAGGCCTTCCATAGAGAGCTTCGAAAGGAGCCATACCAATACTGGACTGAAAGCTGTTATTATATGCGAACTCCACCAATGGAAGATGCTCTTCCCATGTACCTCCAAAATCTAGGATACAAAGCCTCAAAAGGTCTTCTAGAACACGATTCACCCTCTCAGTCTGGCCGTCTGTCTGAGGATGATATGCGGTGCTCAGACACAATTGAGTCCCTACTGCTTCTTGCAAACTTCTCCAGAACTCGCTAGTGAAGATAGGATCTCGATCACTTACTATGCTAGAGGGTACCCCATGTAATCGAACTATCTCTCGAAGATATACTGAAGCTAGCCATGGAGCAGTCCTCTTGCTCTTCACAGGTATGAAATGGGCGCTCTTAGTAAGTCTGTCTACTACCACCCAAATTCCTGTATTACCCTTTCTCGATCTGGGTAACCCGTCAATAAAATCCATCGAGACGCTATCCCACTTCCACTGCGGAACCTCCAATGGGTGAAGCAACCCACCTGGTTTCTTATGCTCCGCCTTCACTTGCTGGCACACCAAACATCGAGCGACATACTCGGCCACATCTTTCTTCATACCGGCCCAGAAGAAAACCCTCTTCATATCTTGGTACATCTTATCCCCACCGGGATGAATGGTCATCCTAGAACGGTGTGCATCATCAAGAATAGCCTTCCTCAACCCTTCATCTAGCGGTACACAAAGTCTACCGTCCCTACGCAAGCACCCCCTATCGTCTAGGGTGTACCTACTCAAATGGCTGGACGATTCCCCCCTTATGAGCTTCTCTATCAACTCAACCAACTGTGGGTCGTCCCTCTGTGCTTCTCCAATCCGCCCCAAAAGAGTAGGTCTAACTTCCAAAGAAGCTAGCAAACCGGGTACATAGTCAATGGAAGGTCTGAAATCAAACATCGAGATAAATTCCAAGCTTCGTCGTTCCACGAACAATGGACTCAAGGACAACCTCTTCCTACTCAAGGAGTCCGCCACCACGTTACCCTTTCCAGGGGTATACGCTATCTCGAAATCATAGGATGCTAAGAATTCCATCCACCTTTGCTGTCTCAGATTCAAATCCTTCTGAGAAAACAAGTACTTCAATGATTTATGGTCAGTGAACAACTCGAATCTCTCACCAAGAAGATAATGGCGCCAGATCTTAAGCGCAAAAACAATAGCGGCCAACTCTAAATCATGGGTAGGGTAATTTTTCTCATGTGGCCTTAACTGCCTTCCACCATAGGCTATCACCCTTCCCTCTTGCATTAAGACTGCGCCAAGGCCTGTCCCACAGGCATCGGTGTAGACAACAAATGGCTTGCTCCCATCTGGCAACACTAAAACTGGAGCAGTGGTTAAAGCTCTCTTTAACCGTCGGAACGCATCATCACAATCTACGTCCCATGTGAAAACAAGATTCTTCTTCGTTAAGCGGGTTAATGGGGCTGATATCTTCGCGAAGTCTTTAATAAACTTCCTATAATAACCCGCCAACCCCAAGAAACTTCTTACTTCGGTAGCATTCTTTGGAACCTTCCAATCCTGAATTGATACTACCTTTGCGGGATCCACAGCTATCCCTTCCTTGGAGACCACGTGCCCCAAGAACCGTACTTCCTTCCTCTAGAAGTGACATTTAGAGAATTTAGCCTTAAGGCTATGCGCTCGAAGAGTCTTCAACACTTCCCCAAGATGTAGGGCATGCTCTTCTTCACTCTTAGAAAATACTAAGATATCGTCCACAAAGACCACCACGAATTTATTAAGGAACTCCCTGAACACCCTACTCATCAAATCAACAAAGTATGCAGGGGCGTTCGTCAACCCAAATGGCATCACCAACCACTCATAGAAACCATCCGGAGTCCTAAAGGCAGTCTTGTCTATGCTATCCTCAGCCACCCTCAACTGATGAAACCCCGTGGCCAAGTCCAACTGAGAAAATACTGAAGCGCCAACCAACTGATCGAAAAGATCATCTATTCTCGGCAATGGGTGTCTATTCTTCTTTGTGAGCTTGTTGAGTTCTCTATAGTCTACACAAAGTCTGAGGGACCCATCCGCCTTCGTAGCAAATACTACTGGAGCACCCCACTCCGATATGCTCCGTCTTATGAACCCCTTCTCAAGCAACTCCCCTACTTGCTTATGGAGTTCCCTCCTCTCACGAGGAGCCATGTGGCGCACTGGTAAAGATACCGGTTTAGCATTATCCACCAGATATATTCGGAAGTCAATCTCCCGCTTCGGAGGTAAGCCCTTCACCTCCTCAAACACATCCGGATATTCCCGGACCACTCTAACAGATTGCAAACTCTCGACCGAAGCGTCAAGCGATTCAAGATAACTTAGCATAACAGAGTCCCTGGGATTACAAGAAATCTCGAGAGTGTTACCCAAGCGGGTCATGAGCCTAACAACTCTCCTTTCGCAATCAAGAACGGCACCATTACTGGATAACCAGTCCATGCCCAAAATCAACCCATAGCCCGTGAAGCCCAATACAAAAGCATCACACCTAAACTCAATGCTAAGTATAGAAATCTTCAAACCCAAACATATCATGGACAAATAAGTGGAGCCCCCAATTGGGTTTGAAACAACCAAGGGATCATCTACCAGACTGGTGTCTAAGTGCAGTGACTCAACTAATGATGATGAGATAAACGAATGCGATGCGCCTGAATCAAACAATGTACGGACAGGATGATCAAATAGAAAAACCAGACTTTCAACGGAAATAGTTCTACCTCTCTCCTGAATCGGTGGAACCGTGAGAGCCTGTACTTGCCCCCTAGCCTGACTCGGTGCCATAAGAGCTTGCACCTGTCCTCCTGAGGTAGATCCCGTCCTTTGCCCCTTCTTAGGGCAATCCTTCACTAAATGCCCTGCTTCCCCACAGTGGAAGCAGCCGGTCTTCTTCTTCTTGCGACAATCCTTACTTAGGTGGCCAGGTGTCCCACAATTGAAACACTTCTTCTTCTTACCTTTGCCACCGTTGCCTTTCCCACCTTTGCTTTGCTGTTGTTGCTGAGGTCTCTTTTGATCCCCCTTCTTTTCGGGTGCCTTATTAGCATTAGGACCCTTCTCTTCTTCATACATGAGTGCCATGTCAACTAGCTTGTCAAAGGTGGCCCCCATAGGGATATGAGTCATAGCCAACCCATGCATCGGTTCATTCAAGCCTTTCACGAACCTCAAAGCCTTCTTCTCCGGTGTATTCACCATGTCTAGGCCAAACCTTGCCAATTGATTAAACTTGTTAACATATTCCTTCACCGAGAGATTTCCTTGCTTCAGAGTCAAGAATCTTTCCATATACAAGTTTTCCTCCGCCCTTGAGAGAAACTTTGCCACAAATCTTTGCCTAAAATCCGCCCAAGAGTCAACGGGGCGTTCTCCATTAGTGACCTCCCACCAGAATGAGGCCTCTCCCTTCATTAACCAAGCAGCCAACTTGACTTTCTTTCCTTCTTCCATCTCAAAGATATCTATCAACTCTTCCACCTCCTTAAGCCAATCTCTAGCCTCCACAAAGGTTTCAGATCCTTGAAAAGGTTTTCCTCCCATAGCTTTGAATTCCTTGCAAGTCTTAGAAAAAGTATCCGTGCGAGGAGGAGGGGGAGGAGGAAGATCGGGTGCTACGGTTGGTGGAGGAACATTTGCTGGACCCGCAGTGGTGGCCCTAGCCTCCATCAATCTCCTATACCATACTGGTACCGTCACACCCTCTGGAAAGATAAGATTCTCGGCCATGCTGAAACGAAAAAGGAAAGATTCAGAACGAAGGATTCGAAGGATATAGATATGGCTATTGGGGATTATGCTTTTCTTTCAAAAACTTTTCTCTTAAAAGACATGTTTTTGAAAATATCTCTTCCAAAAATGTTTTTAGAAAAATGGTTTTCTAAAAATTTTATCTGTTCCGGTAACCTTTGCTCTGATACCACGTGTAACACCCCACGCCCGCTATGGTCACTCACTAAGGGAATGCCATAGCATCGGTGGAGTATTTTAGTGAATATAGAACAGAAAAATTACACCAAGACAGATATAAATAGTACTTGAAATTTTAAAACATCATCTCATAACAGCGGAAATAAACATGTCTGGTTACATCATAAAACCATGATAAAAGTCAAGTACAATATCCGTCAAAATAAAGAAGTACATAATCCCACTCTCTCATATAATAGCCATGACAAAAGAAAAGATAACTGGATAACTGGAGCTTTACATCTACCCAAGCTCCGAAAGACTGGAACAGCAATCCGATCAAGCTCTACTACTGCTAGGATCCACCGTAGGACCTGAGGGTTGGGAAAAAGATAAAAACAACGGGGTCAGACATAAGTCTGAGTGAGTCCTATAACTTTAACAATACAATCATCAAAGTAACCAGAGAAGACATAAACTTGACCTACGGTAATATCTGGGGATGAATGGCTACACTAAGCAGCTTGGTAGACTTAGGATAAACTAAGATAACCGTCAGGACGCATCTACCCACCCAAGGATAATTACTAACCGCACCACACCAGTCATTCCTACTTAAAGGTTGATCCCTTCCAAGGACTTAGAAAATTTCCCCAGTAGTTCATGTACCCCTAGCCCACTACATAGGTGCCGTCTGCCCCTATCTCCACTAGGTGTACCCAGTAATTCTTACCCAGTAGTTTCGTGTACGCCTACATAGGTGCCGTCTGCCCCTATCTTCATTAGGTGTACCCACTACATCCCAAGCGATCGGCTCCCTACCGTAGATACCCGTGCTGGTCCCACAGTGGAGTGTATCACTCCCCTAAAGTGGCTACCCAATGCTAACAGTGCACGGCTTTATATCTACACGATGCAACAACGGCTTACCTACCAGCCCGGGCCCACACACGCATATGAAACCCGTTGGACTTGCGTTGCCACCGCTAACCCGTTTTGGCCTCTTATAATCAAGCCCAATATGCGTGTCCCGTCACTCGACATGGGTCGAGCCCACAAAGATACGTTTGGGATATTGGTTGAAATGGGCCCCCACAAGCTACCCACTTAAGCTTGTCAAATATCTAGTGTATCCCACTTAACCCTTTAATCATGTTTAATTACATGTTTCCACTTGGTTAAGTATTCTAATCGTATTTTCTATTGCCACCCAAGGCAACCCACTAGATTCCACATGCCACCCAAGGCAACCACAAAATTTCCTCATGCCACCCAAGGCACCCACTTAACCCCTCATGTCCCACTACATGCTATTATGGTTAAGTGTTTCTTAATTAATTAAGACCGTGATCTCCCATAAAGACCTCCCACATTAGACTGGCTGTTATGACTGCCTGGTTAAGCCGGTAGAATCCGGGCAGTCTTACGTCATAACAGAGTCTAACCTCGTGTCTTTACCTTAATCACGTATTTAATTTATGGCTAAGACCTCTCACATTGGGCTGACATTTGTAGCAACTGGTTAAGCCGGTCGGGTCCGGGCAGTTTTACACTACAAATGAGTCCAACCTCGTGTCTTAGTCGATTAATTACACCTAATTAATCACCCCCATATTAATTATCCCTAATTAATATCAAGTTTTCCATAACATGGGTAGACCTAACTCAATAGGTAAATTCCCATGGGGTAGACCTAACTCAATAGGTAAATTCCCACTTATGGTAATTTATTTTTATGGTATGCTTAATCATACCCAATCATTCATTTATTAACATATTTACCAACCCCATCGTTCCCCACGTAAATCGTTCTCATTATATGACATAAATAAGGGGAAGATCATCACAAATATCATGGGTTTAGCATACAACTTTGTCATGGGTTAAGAGGACGTCAACTTGCATATATGAGCATATATTAACCCAACTACATATAACCCAAACTTGCATATTATCATACACATGATTTGCATAACATGTTGCATATGAGCTTGCATATTACCATACACATATCTTGCATAACTTGTTGAACTTGCATATAGGCATTCTCATAACTTGCATAACATGTTAAACATGCATTTAAGCATACACATAACTTGCATAAGTATTCACTTACTTGCATAAGCATCCACATACTTGCATAAGCATTCACATACTTGCATAAACATGAATAACTTGCATATCATGTCATTTAAGCATATACATATCTTGCATAAACATTCATATACTCGCATAAGCATGCATAACTTGCATATCACATAAATCTTGCATTTAAACATATACATGACTTGCATAAGTATCCATATACTTGCATAAGCATGCATAACTTGCATATCACATTAAACTTGCATTTAAACATATACTTAACTTGCATAACTTACTTTGTTAAACATGCATAATTCCACTCATTAAATATGCATAAATCCACTTGTTAAACATGCATATATCAACTTGTTAAACATGCATAAACCAACTTATTAAGCATGCATAAACCAACTTATCAAATATGCATAATCATAGAACAACATAGAGTAACATATCATTATACATGATTCAAACTCACTAATCCGCATTTAAGACCATAAGTCTCATTACACCCAATCTACTTACTTTAACAATTAATGTTAAAGTGATAGAAACTCACCAAACTTAAGATTAGCAACCTTATGAAGTAGAATTAGTTGCAAACTATGAAGATAATGATGATTAGAGATTGATTAGAGAGGGATTAGCTTGCAACTTTCTTTATGAACTAGTGGAGGCCATGCTCAAATTTCATTTTGCCATAGTTTAGTTACAAGACTTAATTATGAATGAATTAGGGTAGGGTTGGGGTCTTATTTATAGGATTAGGTGAGTGTTTTAGGCCCTTAGATTAACCCTAGATTAGATTAGGACCCTTAGATTTAGGAAATCTCTAGAACCAGCCCTCCTAGCCAGCCTGAAACCCAACCTGGTGCAACCTGGTGCACCCAGGTTCACAGAACGGTGCCACCCTGTCGACAGGCAAGTCGACAGGCATGTCGACACCCCTGTCGACAGGCCTGTCGACAGCCCTGTCGACATGGGTTGGGCGGGAAGCTTCCCGCCTGACCCCGCCTGGCCCATTCCAAATCTGAATATTTAAATTTTTAAATCTGTTTTAGTTTTGAATTTTCTGCAAACTTCATCGGGCCATAACTGGGCCATACGGACTCCGATTTTCGAAAACTCGGACTCTATTTCGCGTATTTTTCCGAGACGAACGTAATGACGCAGCCCGTTTCCCCTAATTCCCACATCTGAGTTTATTTATCTTGTAATTAGTGAATTTTAGTACTAACCCAAAATTCGGGGTGTTACAGTGTCAGTACCAGATAATAGTAAGGAACACACAAGAAGTAAAAGAGCGAGAATAGAGAAGGACTATGGTCCTGACTTCATAACATATCTCGTAGAAGGCAACAAGGACGAAGTCCTTAATGTGACTAGATATGTAATGAACGTCGATGATGATCCCAAAACTTATTCTGAAGATACGAGTTCCAGAGATTCTAATTTCTGGAAAGAAGCTATTAATGATGAAATGAATTCCATAATGTTAAACCAAACTTGGGTTTTATCTGATTTACCTCCTGGTGCTAAACCTATAGGATGTAAATTGATATTCAAGAAAAAGTTACAAATGGATCCATTGATAAGTTCAAAGCCAGATTAGTTGCTAATGGATATAAACAAAGACAAGGAGTAGATTATTTTGATACATATGCTCCAATTGCTCGCATATCCTCAATACGCTATTTAATAGCACTTGCATCAATTCATAACTTGGTCATATATCAAATGGATGTAAAGACATCTTTTCTAAATGGAGACTTAGAAGAAGAGATATACATGGAAAAACCTGAAGGTTTTATAACCCTAGGCCAAGAAAAGAAAGTTTGTAAATTAGTCAAATCTCTTTACGGCCTGAAGCAAGCTCCCATGCGATGGCATGAGAAATTTCATAAAGTTGCACTGTTATTTGGATTCATTGATAATGACACAGATAAATGTATTTGTAGCAAATCGGATAACAATAGTTATGTTATAATATGTTTATACATTGATGACATACTAATATTTGGTTCCAATATATCCTGTGTGAATGAAACTAAAAAGTTTCTATCTTCTAAATTTGATATAAAAGATCTAGGAGAGGCTGATGTAATTTTAGAAATTAAAAGCATTAGGAAAGTGAGGGAGTTAGTCAATCGCATTATATTGAGAAGTTCCTTAAGAAGTATGGTCATTATGATGACAAACCAACACCAACTTATTTAGATCCAAGTACAAAATTAGAAAAGAACACTGGACGTACCATTTCTCAACTTGAGTATTCTAGTTTTATAGGGAGTCTTATGTATGCTATGCATTGCACTAGACCCAACATCGCACATGCTATAAGTGTATCGTGTCGATTTACGAGTAACCCGGGTTTCGAACACTGGAAAGCCATTTTCAGAGTTTTAGCTTATTTGAAAAGAACCATGAACTATGGTTTATCTTATAAAGGATATCCTGCTATAATAGAAAAATATAGTGACGCAACCTGGAACAATGTAGAATCCAAATCCAAGTCCACCACTGGTTGGATATTTACATTAGGAGGCGCTGCTGTGTCTTGGACTTCCAAGAATCAGACCTGTATATCTGATTCAACTATGTTGTCAGAATTGATTGCATTAGAAGATGCAAGTAAGGAAGCGGAATGTCTTAGGAATTTATTAATAGAAATCCCATTATGGAAGAAGCCATCTCCAGTAGTCTTGATTAACCATGATAATCAAGCAACGATATATAATGTATCTTATAGGACATATAATGAGAAGCCTAGACATATGAGTCTAAGACATCAGATGGCAAGACAGTTACTCAAAAGAGGAGTTATAACTATTGACTACATAGAAACGAAGAAAAACTTGGCTGACCCTCTAACTAAAGTTCTTCCAAAGGCTATGGTTTCAATAAAGTCAAAAGAAATGGGACTAAGGTATGTGAATGAAGATTGATCATCCTTAACTGAAACCCAACTTGTGCCTTGAAAAGGATAGACAAAGTTCAATGGGTACCAACAAGTTAAGAGCAAGATTATGGAACACTAAACCAGTTATCCCATAATACTTAGTGTTGGATTCTGCATGAACAAAGGAAGGATACATCTCCTTAATAAGTCTTGAAACCTTATATGTTGTCTCGTAGAAACAACTTAAGAGACTTACGAATATGAGTATGGAAATCAGGCCATTTCCTAGGAAAGTAAGACCGCTTTCTAAAGTAGACTCATGAACCAAGATTAAAGCACATGGCCATTTACGTGCCGAGCAATACAGAACACTCTAACTAAGGAATACAACATGTGTGATTGTTCCAGTCTGATCATTAAGGGATACTGGGTTCAAGGTTTGTTCAAGATAGAATCTCGATAGAACTTTGAATGATTTACACCAAGTAAAGGTTCAAATCCAAAAGATACATTTTATTTATGTGTTGTTTCCACAGTGATGCAAAACTTGATCTTAGAACTACATAGGCTTGATCCCACCTGGATATATAGGAAGTCACATTAGTGACTTAGCCATCCATTTTAATTTTTATTTATTTTGAAAATTGGAGGAGATTGTTAGAAAATTTTCAAAACATGATTTTCTATGGGGTTTGTTTTGAAGAGAAAGAAAGAATGAAGGAAGAGGAAATGCGTTCATCCCACATCATGGAATACGCATAGGTGTGCCAATACTTAATGGCCTTTCTCATGAAGATGTTGGGGCCTTGGGGCATCCCAATATTTGCTTTTTTGTAAGGAGGGAGACCATGCATTTAGACAACAGATGCGTGCGACGTCCGTCCGACCGACCGAACCAGGCTGGGTATGGGTAACGGGTTTAATAAGAATAATTTTGGACTGAGTTTTTTAAATTATAATGGGGAAAATTTAGCCCATTAAGAACCTGCAATGCATACTGTAATTAAATAATGGCGACAGTATTTGAATTCAAACAGATGCGCGAAATAGTGACGTTTCTGAACCGTTTCGAATGAACGGACGCAACGTTTTGCTTCAGAACGTTACTAATGGAAAGAAACATCGTTTCAATTCGAAATAGACATAACTTATGATATTTCACTACCTATAAATAGAAACGGGGACAGACGTTGCAAAATTAACTTTGAAATTCTTCTTCTTCCTCTATATTTTGCAGCGCCATTGCTAATTGTATATACTGTAGCGAATTATCCAATTTGCAACACTTTAAGGCATTGCAAAATCTGATTCTTTCTCCACTTCTTTCAATTTGATTCTTGCATCATCAGAAACCATATTACAGAGTGTTCTTGATCGGATCAAAGTCGTACAAAATTTGAATCCGATTCCGCTGTTCCAAGGCTTTGTTGAATCCTGAAAGTCAGTAGTTCGATAATCTGTTTGTACCTTGTGGATTGAACTATTGTCTAAGAGAATTTGCTCCGCAAATCCTTAAATTTGAAAGTACAGCAATCATACGTGGATCATAATCATCCAATAGCGTCTTAAACTGCAAAATTCCTAACAATTTCCAGCTAAGACGACAGATTTCAGGACGTCACCTATCTCCTAACCTGTTTGTCAAACTGGGGTTCCGGTTTTGGTCTATGTTCTTGTGTATTGTGGCTTGCGTCTGACTGGAGTTGTTCAATGTTAAGGGTGAAACACCCCACCTCCGTTAAGGTCACTCACAAAGGGAATGCCTTAACTTCGGTGAAGCGCTTTAGGGAAAAGATGCAGATAAATTACTAGACAGACAAATAAAACAGCGGTAAATAAAGTCATTTTATTAACAATGTGATTCAGTCAAGCTTTTACAACTATTTTCTCAAATCATACTTAAAAGTAATACATAGAACTTCTATCTTGATTTAATAACTTCCAAGTGTAAAAGAAGCACAAAAATAACAATGATATTCCCCAATAAAGAATGAGCCAGCCATAGCAGTGGAAAAGAGAGTCCAAAGCAAAACATCGACCACCTTCGAGCTTGAAAAGAAAACTGAGCTAAGTTGTAACATTTCCTCCCTGAGAACCTTGGGGGGGGGGGGGAACGAAAGAAAAGAGGCGAAACAAAACTAGGTCAGACATGAGTCTGGTAAGTCCAGTGATTATTCAGCATATAAACTGGTAAGAGAACCATGAAATGAATAAACTGGATGCAGGACAACAACAAAGAAATAATGTAACATAGGATAAGCATAAGGCAAGATAAACTGAATGCGCTCATGCTCTTTCTTTGCTTCTCTACTACCTTGTTAATCCGATTTTTATATCTATCTCTACACCACCTAACTAGTGTCCTAACTAGTAATCTGTATAAAATGATAATATTACAACGTGATCCCAATCCCCGCAATTGTGGTAGCCTTCAGATGTGCATCTAGTATGAGGATCTTACCTCAGTCAGCCTAATTGCCATGAAGATGTACCCTTACTACCCTATCGATCGTCTCCCTACTTGTATTAAAGTTCCATGTGTCTGTGTCAGTCGGCCCTCTCTTGTGTGTAGATACCCTGTGCTGGTCCCACCATAAGGTGTATCAATCCTTATGATATCGACCCGACACGATTCAAGATGCACAATGTATAACTACTGGTACCTAGTGCCTAGTTTTTCCCACTCCGGAGTACGTGCACACCCGTAAACCATCGGAACCTACACTGACGTACCCCCTACCGCTGTTTTGACCGCTTATAATCAGCACAGTAATTGTTCCCCACTGAAACACCCCACCTCCGTTAGGGTCACTCTCAAAGGGAATGCCCTAAGTTTGGTGGAGGTTTATAAGTATAAGTCATAGATACACAAGACATATATAAATACACATATTTTTGAACAGCGGAAAACAACAACAATTTTTATTTCAACAAAATACGTGTTACACAAACCATGTCATAATTTGTCTTACAATACTTCCAAAAACATAACATCTTCATAACTGTCTTGATTACATTATTTAAAGAAGCATAAAAACATAAGTAAACTGCATAAGTCCCATAATTGTGGTCCAAAGCCATAGTCCAAAATGAAAAAGGTCCAAGCAATACATTCTTTCTCTTCAAGCTAGATGTGAAAACTGGTCAAGCTGCAGTATTCCCCTCCCTGTGGACCTTGGGGGGAGGGGGGAACGAAAGAAAAGAGGACGAAATAAAAGCAGAGTCAGACATAAAGCCTGAGTAAGTCTAGGACTATTCAGTCTATGAATAAAGAATTGGGCATGATAAGTATAAACTGGAAATGGGAAAGCACTATAAACTAGGTTAAGTTGTCTAGAGTCGAATGTACTTATCGTACCCCATATTAATCTCTGCATCCATATAAACTAGTTCCCAACAGGCACCCCATAATCAGGGTGAAGTGATTCGTTTCTAATGTTCGGCTCCTACTCGCATAGTTACATGTGTCTTACGGCCCCCGATGTTGTAGTTACCTATGCTGGTCCTACCATGGGGTGTATCAAGTCCCATGGTGGCGGCCCGACACAATCCTAGAATGCACAAGTATGCTACTGGAGCCTAGTGCCTTATTTTTCTGCGCCGAAGTGTGTGCACGCCCGCACCCCGTTAGAACCTACACTGCTGCACCACCGCCGTCGATTTGACCTCTTACAGTCAGCCCAGTAATCGTGCCCCACCCTGCCTAGTTCAGGGTATCCTGATACACCTTATAGGGTTACTGCTGAAAAGGGTCCCCCGCTACTAGGTTTTCTATTTCTAGCCAACATGCTAAGTTGGTTAAGTGTTTTGTAAACCTAACCCCCAATTCAGTCAGTATAGTTTAGCATGTTCCATTTTTGATTAAGTATTAATTCAATTTACTTAATCCTACCAATCCTGACTCAGCGTTAATTGTCTCATTAAAGCCTCGACCTCTCACATTAGACAGGTATTGTTGTGGCTGCCTGTTGCCGGTTGGGTCCGGGCAGTCTTACGCCACAACTCAGTCTAACCTTGGGTCCTTATTGGGCTCTGTGTTTAGCCACCCACATTGGATGGTATTGTTGTGACTACTGGACAGCCGGGCGGTTCCGGGCAGGTTTACATCACAACTCAATCCAACCTCGGGATAAACACATCGTATTTTCTAAATTTACATATTTTGTCTCTTTTCTTTTTATATGTAAATATTTGCGGCCCATTATTCAAATTCATCTTTATTGGGTAAAATTAATTTATACCACTTAATTGTTTTTCAAGGTTGTTGGCATGCGTCAAACATGCCAACACATATTTTCTATATTTTAACCCAATCGTCATTACCCCCGTTTTATACATTCGCTAAAATATAACATATGCTGGGTTTAACATTTAAACCCAATTTAGCCACATGAAAAAGGGGAGGCTTAGAACATGGTGTTTATATATTCTAAGTAACATAAAAAGTGGAGTGTAAACGCATGAACTTGCAACATAACGATCTAATTAACATGAATTAGGCACATGTGAACTTGCATTGTAATAGCATATAATCATGGCATAAATATACTTAAACATGAATCATTCTATTCATATAATCATGGCATAAACATACCTAAACATGAACCATTCTATTCATATAATCATGGCATAATCATACCTAAACATGAATCATGGTTTTTAACCTATTCAAGTAAACTTGCAATTGGAATGTAAATCTAACTTAATTATGTGTCACATATATCATCATAAGATTTTGATAACAACATAGGCCTAAAACATGTTTTCAACTAGGCATAACACCAAACATAGTTTAGTCATGCTCATAAAGATGCCTACTTTTGTCTCTAATACAAAAGTATGGTTTTACACTTGAATCACGATGCCAATTCCAACATAAATTCATATAGACCATAATACTTAGTTGAATCCAATTACACACTAAAAGTGATCATAAAAGTATGTACATCACATTGGCATAATAGTGAATCATATTCTTGTATGAATCTCAAATAAACTATCACAACATATGGTCATTAACATGAATCACATACTTGCAAATATCCAATAGGCCTAACATCGTTATACTACAATATCCCAAATCGATTCAGAATTAGAATCATAGCAACATACAATCATGAATTAAATTAAGTACAATTCCATTTCTCATTTTACATAAATCAAAACTCAATTGTTCATTCATATCGGAATAGCACTCTACTTAAAACGTATGACGAATCTTCAATTCAGGAATCTGAATTCTGAATTTGGAGATGCTATCCTTTGTTGTAGGCGTTGTTTTGATTTAATTGACGTTGCTTTAAGCTTTCGAATTGTCTCCTAATTGCCTCTCAATTTTGACGGCTATTCCTAATCTTGCCTCAGTAGCATGACGGTCTAATCTTCATTTTTGTTTGTGTGAATTAGGTGGAGTCTTAGGTCCTTTTTATAGAGTTTGTGAGTTGATTAGGACCGTCGATGGAGCTTGGTTTAATAATAGTCGTTCGTTTGAAGGAGAGACCAATCAGGAGCTGACACCTAGCCCTAGTGACAAGGCAAGGCTTAGAAAATCGACCAAGCACAGACCAGGCCAGCCAGGGGGGCTGGGTTCGACCTGGCTCAGGGGCCAGGTCGACCCCCCAGTCGACCCCCAGGTCGACTATGTAGTCGACCTGGGTGCCCCAGGTCGACTACCCAGTCGACCTGGGTAGCCCAGGTCGACTACCCAGTCGACCTGGGTGCCTTGGGCGGGAGAATTCCCGCCTTGGCCAATCTGGCCCGATTTTTGAAATTTAAATCTGATTTCTGAGCTGTTTTTGTCTGTTTGAATTTTAAACTGAATTCTGAAACTTCCGGAGGCCATACCTCCCTCATACGGAGTCCTTTTTACGCAAACTCGGACTCTATCTCAAGCAGAATTCCGAGACGAACGCAATGGCGTATCCCGTTTCCCTTAATTCCTTGATTTGAAATTAGTTATACTTTATTTTATTAATTTCACTGTTATAGAATACACGGGGTGTTACATTCTCCCCCACTTAAAAGGATTTCGTCCCCGAAATCTTCGAGTTTAGGAAGAGTGTACGTCCTAACATCCAAACATCCATCTACTCATCCATCAAACACGAGCATCCATTGTCCTAAAAAGAATTCTAATGCTTCATGTTCAAATGTGAAGTGTGTGTACATGTACTTATCTAATGCAAAATCAGTCGGTCTACTGATTCGGTTGACCTCCTTAATGCAAATTATGTAAGTGCCATGAATCCATTATGTATGCAAATTCTCCTATTCATGATTCTACATGAGTGCACAATCATTCATATAAATGCAACATCTATATGACAACACATTAAACTTCAACCATATACGAATATAAATACATTTATGCATATGCAATATGAAGTGACTGAGCCGATCTAAAACCTAGATTGTGTGTGTATATGCAACCACGAGTAACAACTAGCAATCACTTGCAACCACTTGCAACCATCATCCATAACATGTTTCAATTACATGTTTTCATCCAAAGAGTTTCTACCTAAAAGATAAGGTCGAGGAGATATACCTAAAAAGATAGATAAAAGCGCAACTTAAGGAAAAAGAAAGATCAAAGATGTACCCTCGAAAAGAAAAGGGTAGGCTGCGCGTATTCTAGCTCCAGTTTCCCAAGTTGCGTCTCCATCGGCGTCACTCCACTGAACTTTGACGAGCTTGACTTCGCGGTTGCGTAGCTTCCTCACTTTCGTTCCTAATATGTGGGTTGGAACTTTCCTCATGGTTGCTTCGCGTTCCACTTCAGCTTCTTTTAGGAGATTTGGCTCTACCACTTCAGCAGATTCATGTAGACATTTTCGGAGGTGCGAAACATGGAAAACGTTGTGAACTCCGGCCAGCTTTTCGGGTAGCTCTAATCTATAGGCCATTTTCCCAATTTTCTCGATGATAGGAAATGGCCCTACAAACCTTGGTGCTAGCTTTCCTGTAGTTCCAAAATGAACAACGTTCCTTAGCGGAGATACCTTAAGAAAAACTCTATCCCCAACCTCAAATTCAAGGTCGGTCCTCCTCTTATCGGCGTAGGATTTTTGTCTGTCTTGGGCTGTCTTCATTCTTCTCCGTATTAAGTCTACTTTTTCTGAAGTCTCTCGGATCATATCTGCTCCAAGTATGAACTTATTAGTAGACTCCCACCAACAAGTGGGCGATCGGCACGGTCTTCCATATAAAGCTTCGAAGGGCGCCATTCCGATGGTTGCTTGGTAGCTGTTGTTGTAGGCAAATTCCACCAAAGGAAGATGGTCTTTCCACGTCCCTCCGAAGTCAAGGACGCACAGTCTTAAAAGGTCCTCCAAAACTCTGTTTACCCTCTCCGTCTGACCGTCGGTTTGGGGATGATAGGCTGTGCTCAAGCATAACTGTGTGCCTACCGCTTCTTGCAGACTCCGCCAAAACTCACTTGTGAAGATAGGGTCTCGGTCACTAACAATGCTGGATGGTATTCCATGGAGTCGAACAATTTCCTTGAGATAAAGAGATGCTAGGGATGAGGCAGTTCTTTTACTCTTGACAGGTAAAAAGCGGGCGCTTTTAGTAAGCCTATCCACTATTACCCAAATGCTAGTGTTGCCTCTTCTAGACCTAGGCAGCCCATCAATCAAGTCCATTGAGATGCTATCCCACTTCCACTGCGGGACCTCTAGAGGATGGAGCAGACCGCCAGGCTTTTTCTGTTCCTCCTTAACCTGTTGGCACACCATACACTTAGAAACGAAATCTGCCACGTCCTTCTTCATGCCGTTCCAAAAGAAAGTTTTCTTTATGTCTTTGTACATTTTATCTCCGCCTGGATGTATCGTCATCTTGAAGTGATGTGCTTCCTCAAGAACCTTCTTTACTAAATCCCTAGTCTGTGGGACGCATAGTCTTCCGTCTCGCCTTAGCCAACCCTTGTCGTCGATGGAGTATCTGCTGAGGTGACTTGAAGTCTCACCCCTAATGAGCCTATCAATCGTCTCCACAAGCTGAGGGTCTTCGCGTTGTGCTGTCCCTATTGCGTCCACTAAAGTCGGGCGTACTTCGAGAGATGCTAGCAAGCCCGGTACAAAATCGGAGGAGGGCCTAATGTCAAAGCTGGCTATAAACTCTAGGCTTTGTCTTTCAACAAACAGCGGGCTTAGGTTCAGTTTCTTTCGGCTCAACGCGTCTGCCACTACGTTGCCTTTGCCTGGAGTGTAGGAGATCTCGAAATCGTACGAGGCAAGAAACTCCATCCATCTCTGTTGCCTCAAGTTAAGATCTTTCTGTGAGAAAAGATATTTCAACGATTTATGGTCAGTGTAAAGTTCGAACTTCTCACCTAGGAGATAGTGTCGCCAAGACTTGAGTGCAAAGACGATGGCAGCTAACTCAAGATCGTGGGTCGGGTAGTTCTTTTTATGAACTTTTAATTGCCTTCCACCATAAGCTACTACCCTCCCTTCTTGCATCAAGACAGCGCCTAGCCCTGTCCTACATGCATCTGTATAAACTGTGAACATCTTGCTTCCATCTGGCAACGTCAAAACTGGGGTTGTTGTAAGAGCCCTTTTTAGTCGTTGGAAAGCAAACTCGCAATCCAAGTCCCAATTGAACACTAGATTCTTCTTGGTCAGCTTTGTGAGCGGAGCTGATATCTTTGCAAAGTCTCTGATGAATTTTCGATAGAAGTCTACTAGCCCGAGAAAGCTTCGGACTTCTGTTGCGTTCTTTGGTGTCTTCCAGTCCTGCACCGCTACTACCTTAGCCGGGTCTACAGCTAACCCTTCTTTGGATACTATGTGCCCATGGAACCTCACTTCTTCTCTCCAAAAGTGGCATTTGGAGAATTTAGCTTTTAGCTGATGGACTCGCAGAGTTTCCATGATTGCCCTTAGGTGCTGAGCATGCTCTTCTTCACTCTTTGAGAAGATCAAGATATCGTCTACGAAGACCACTACGAACTTATTGAGGAAATCTCTGAACACCCTACTCATTAGGTCCGCGAAGTAAGCGGGTGCGTTTGTCAAGCCGAAAGGCATGACAAGCCATTCAAAGAAGCCGTCTGGGGTTCTGAATGCTGTCTTATCGATACTATCCTCAGCCACCCTTAGCTGATGAAATCCGGTTGCTAAATCGAGTTGGGAGAAAACAGACGCTCCTACAAGCTGATCAAACAGATCGTCAATTCTGGGGAGAGGGTGCCTCTTCTTTTCCGTTAGCTTGTTGAGCTCCCTATAGTCAACACACAGACGGAGTGAACCATCTGCCTTTGTAGCGAACACCACTGGAGCGCCCCATTCTGAAATGCTCCTTCTAATGAACCCCTTTTCTAGAAGCTCTTTAATCTGTTTACTGAGCTCTTTCCTTTCCCGTGGAGCCATGTGTCTAACGGGCAACGCAACGGGCTTTGCATTATCTACAAGATATATGCGGAAGTTTATCTCCCGCTTCGGAGGCAAGCCCTTCACCTCTTCGAAGACATCCGGATATTCCCAGACCACTCTAACCGATTGCAAACTCTCAACAGAGGAATCTAGCGATTCAAGATAACTAAGCATAACCGCATACGAGGGATTACAAGTAATTTCCAGAGTGTTACCGAGTTGGGTCAGAAGCCTAACCACCCTTTTCTCACAATCCAGGATGGCACCATTACTGGATAGCCAATCTATGCCCAAAATAAAACCATATCCCGAAAAGCCCAAAACAAAGGCACTACATTTAAATTCTACGCTTAGAATAGAAATTTTCAATCCCACACAATCATAGATAAATAAGCTGGGCCCCCAATTGGATTTGAAACAATTAAGGGGTCCTCTACCATTCTAGTTTCTAGGTGCAGAGATTCTACTATAGCAGATGAGACAAAGGAGTGTGATGCGCCAGAATCAAACAAAGTGCGAACTGGGTGATCATAAAGGTAAACTACACTTTCTATAGAAGTATTTATACCTTGCTGCTGCAGAGGTGGCGCTTCTAGCGCATGAACTTGTGCCCCTGAGGTGGATCCAGCCCTCTGCCCCTGCCCTCGTTTCATTAGGCAATCCTTAGCCATATGGCCTGTTTCACCGCAAGAAAAGCACCCACCATTCATCTTGGCCTTCTTTTTCCGGCAATCTTTCACTAAGTGCCCCACTTTGCCACATAAATTACACTTCCTCTTCTCTTTGTTGTCTTTCCCGCCCTTCTTGAAGTCTGTCTTCTTAGGCTGTAAACCCTCTTTCTTCCCTTGAGAGCTTTCTGCCTTTGTCTCCTTCTTGCCCTTATCCTCTTCGTTCAGCAATGCCATCTGCACCAACCTTTCATACGTAGCTCCCATGGGTATATGGGTCATGGCCAAACTGTGTAATGGCTCATTCAACCCCTTGACAAAGCGGATAGCCTTCTTGTGCGGGGTGTTGACTAGGTCCAGTCCGAACCTAGCCAGTTGATCGAACTGATTAACATACTCTTTGACTATCATATTCCCTTGCTTAAGAAATAAGAATTTTTCCAACTGAAGACTCCTTTCGGCTTCTGAGAGAAATTTAGCCTCAAACCTTGCCCTAAAGTCCTCCCATGTTTCCACTGGTCTTTCTGCATTGGTGACTTCCCACCAGTAGGAAGCCTCGCCTTTAAGTAGCCATACTACCAGTTGTACCTTCTGCCTATCTTCTACCTCAAAGATGACGAATAAGTCCTCGGTTTCCTTTAGCCAATTCATGGCTACCACGAAGGACTCGGTTCCATGAAAGTCCTTTCCTCCCATAGCTTTAAAATCTTTACATATCTTAGCAAAAGTATTTCCCCGCGGAGGAGTTGGAGGAAGAGGTGCTGCTGCAGCTGGATGATTTCCTGCAGCTGGAGGAGGAGGAACGGTAGGACCTGGCTGAGTGGCCCTTGCTTCTAAGAATCGCCTAAACCAACCAGGTATTTGTATACCATCTGGCAAGTTAAGTTCTTCGGACATGCTGAAACAAAAGGGTAGATTCAAAACGAAGGATAAAAGATAGTACCTATGGCTTTGGGGGACTTCGCCTTTTTAGAATAAAATAATATTTTATCTTTAAAAATGCATCTTTAAATTTTCTTTTTAAAATAAATTTTCAAAACTTTTTATCTTATCTGGTAAACCTATGCTCTGATACCAAGTGAAACACCCCACCTCCGTTAGGGTAACTCTCAAAGGGAATGCCCTAAGTTTGGTGGGGGTTAATAAGTATAAGTCACAGATACACAAGACAGATATAAATACACATATTTTTGAACAGCGGAAAACAACAGTAATTTTTATTTCAACAAAATACGTGTTACACAAACCATGTCATAATTTATCTTACAATACTTCCAAAAACATAACATCTTCATAACTGTCTTGATTACATTATTTAAAGAAGCATAAAAACATAAGTAAACTGCATAAGTCCCATAATTGCGGTCCAAAGCCATAGTCCAAAACGAAAAAGGTCCAAGCAATACATTCTTTCTCTTCAAGCTGGATGTGAAAACTGGTCAAGCTGCAGTATTCCCTCCCTGTGGACCTGGGGGGGGGGGACGAAAGAAAAGAAGACGAAAGAAAAGAAGAGTCAGACATAAAGCCTGAGTAAGTCTAGGACTATTCAGTCTATGAATAAAGAATTGGGCATGATAAGTATAAACTGGAAACGGGAAAGCACTATAAACTAGGTTAAGTTGTCTAGAGTCGAATGTACTTATCGTATCCCATATTAATCCCTGCATCCATATAAACTAGTTCCCAACAGGCACCCTATAATCAGGGTGAAGTGATTTGTTTCTAATGTTCGGCTTCTACTCGCATAGTTACATGTGTCTTACGGCCCCCGATGTTGTAGTTACCTATGCTGGTCCCACCATGGGGTGTATCAAGTCCCATGGTCGCGGCCCGACACAATCCTAGAATGCACAGGTATGCTACTGGTGCCCAGTGCCTTATTTTTCTGCGCCGGAGTGTGTGCACGCCCGCACCCCGTTAGAACCTACACTACTGCACCACCGCCGTCGATTTGACCTCTTACAGTCAGCCCAGTAATCGTGCCCCACCCTGCCTAGTTCAGGGTATCCTGATACACCTTATACGGTTACTGCTGAAAAGGGTCCCCCGCTACTAGGTTTTCTATTTCTAGCCAACATGCTAAGTTGGTTAAGTGTTTTGTAAACCTAA
The DNA here is from genome assembly GCA_030737875.1 of Allium sativum. Classification (NCBI taxonomy): domain Eukaryota; kingdom Viridiplantae; phylum Streptophyta; class Magnoliopsida; order Asparagales; family Amaryllidaceae; genus Allium; species Allium sativum. The sequence goes on along the minus strand of JASFAX010005207.1, from coordinate 12,563 downwards.
CCCCCAATTCAGTCAGTATAGTTTAGCATGTTCCATTTTTGATTAAGTATTAATTCAATTTACTTAATCCTACCAATCCTGACTCAGCCTTAATTGTCTTATTAAAGCCTCGACCTCTCACATTAGACAGGTATTGTTGTGGCTGCCTGTTGTCGGTTGGGTCCGGGCAGTCTTACGCCACAACTCAGTCTAACCTCGGGTCCTTATTGGGCTCCGTGTTTAACCACCCACATTGGATAGGTATTGTTGTGACTACTGGACAACCGGGCGGTTCCGGGCAGGTTTACATCACAACTCAATCCAACCTCGGGTTAAACACATCGTATTTTCTAAATTTGCATTTTTTGCCTCTTTTCTTTTTATATGTAAATATTTGCGGCCCATTATTCAAATTCATCTTTATTGGGTAAAATTAATTTATACCACTTAATTTTTTTTCAAGGTTGTTGGCATGCGTCAAACATGCCAACACATATGTTCTATATTTTAACCCAATCGTCATTACTCCCGTTTTATACGTTCGCTAAAATATAACATATGTTGGGTTTAACATTTAAACCCAACTTAGCCACATGAAAAAGGGAGGCTTAGAACATGGTGTTTATATATTCTAAGTAACATAAAAAGTGGAGTGTGAACGCATGAACTTGCAACATAACGATCTAATTAACATGAATTAGGCACATGTGAACTTGCATTGTAATAGCATATAATCATGGCATAAATATACTTAAACATGAATCATTCTATTCATATAATCATGGCATAAACATACCTAAACATGAACCATTCTATTCATATAATCATGGCATAATCATACCTAAACATGAATCATGGTTTTTAACCTATTCATGTAAACTTGCAATTGGAATGTAAATCTAACTTAATTATGTGTCACATATATCATCATAAGATTTTGATAACAACATAGGCCTAAAACATGTTTTCAACTAGGCATAACACCAAACATAGTTTAGTCATGTTCATAAAGATGCTTACTTTTGTCTCTAATACAAAAGTATGGTTTTACACTTGAATCACGATGCCAATTCCAACATAAATTCATATAGACCATAATACTTAGTTGAATCCAATTACACACTAAAAGTGATCATAAAAGTATGTACATCACATTGGCATAATAGTGAATCATATTCTTGTATGAATCTCAAATAAACTATCACAACATATGGTCATTAACATGAATCACATACTTGCAAATATCCAATAGGCCTAACATCGTTATACTACAATATCCCAAATCGATTCAGAATTAGAATCATAGCAACATACAATCATGAATTAAATAAAGTACAATTCCATTTCTCATTTTACATAAATCAAAACTCAATTGTTCATTCACATCGGAATAGCACTCTACTTACAACGTATGACGAATCTTCAATTCAGGAATCTGAATTCTGAATTTGGAGATGCTATCCTTTGTTGTAGGCGTTGTTTTGATTTAATTGACGTTGCTTTAAGCTTTCGAATTGTCTCCTAATTGCCTCTCAATTTTGACGGCTATTCCTAATCTCGCCTCTGCAGCATGACGGTCTCATCTTCATTTTTGTTTGTGTGAATTAGGTGGAGTCTTAGGTCCTTTTTATAGAGTTTGTGAGTTGATTAGGACCGTCGATGGAGCTTGGTTTAATAATAGCCGTTCGTTTGAAGGAGAGACCAATCAGGAGCTGACACCTAGCCCTAGTGACAAGGCAAGGCTCAGAAAATCGACCAAGCACAGACCAGGCCAGCCAGAGGGGTTCGACCTGGCTCAGGGGCCAGGTCGACCCCCAGGTCGACTATGTAGTTGACCTGGGTGCCCCAGGTCGACTACCCAGTCGACCTGGGTAGCCCAATTCGACTACCCAGTCGACCTGGGTGCCTTGGGCGGGAGAATTCACGCCCTGGCCAATCTAGCCCGATTTTTGAAATTTAAATCTGATTTCTGAGCTGTTTTTGTCTGTTTGAATTTTAAACTGAATTCTGAAACTTCCGGAGGCCATATCTCCCTCATACGGAGTCCGTTTTACGCAAACTCGGACTCTATCTCAAGCAAAATTCCAAGACGAACGCAATGGCGTATCCCGTTTCCCTTAATTCTTTGATTTGAAATTACTTATACTTTATTTTATGAATTTCACTATTATAGAATACACGGGGTGTTACACCCACCCTGCCTAGTTTCAGGGTACCATGATACATCTATGTGGGTTACTGCTGAAATGGGTCCCCATTACTAGGATTTCCTACTGGTTAAGTTTTCTGGGCCTATATTCACTAATATTACCCACCAACCCGATATGTACATAACCTCCCACTGATTCCAACATGTTTACTTAACGGTTAAGTTTGTGGGCCTATTTGTACTAATATTTCCCACCTACACGAGATGTACTTAACCCTCCCATCGATTCAAGCATGTTCATTTAACGGTTAATATTGTGGGCCTATTTGTACCGATATTACCCACCTATATGAGATGTACTTAACCCTCCCACTGATTCAAGCATGTTTATTTAATGGTTAAGTTTTGTGGGCGTATATTTACTAATATTACCCACCAATCTGATATGTACTTAACCCTTCCACTGATTCAAGCATGTTTATTTAATGGTTAAGTTTTGTGGGCCTATATGTACTGATATTACCCACCTACACTAGATGTACTTAACCCTCCCATCGATTCAAGCATGTTTAACGGTTAAGTTTGTGGGCCTATATGTACTGATATTACCCACCTATACGAGATGTACTTAACCCTCCCACTGATTCAAGCATGTTTATTTAATGGTTAAGTTTTGTGGGCCTATATTTACTAATCTTACCCACCAACCCGATATGTACTTAACCCTTCCACTGATTTAAGCATGTTTATTTAATTGTTAAGTTTTGTGGGCCTATATTTACTAATATTACCCACCAACCCTGATATGTACTTATCCCTTCCACTGATTCAAGCATGTTTATTTAATGGTTAAGTTTTGTGGGCCTATATTTACTAATATTACCCACCAACCCAATTTTTACTTGACCCTCCCGCACATTACGTCATATTGGTTAAGTGTTTTCCGTTCATGTTAACTTAACCCACTCATTCATCATGTCATGTTGGTTAAGCGTTTCATATTAACTTGACTCTCCTTACTTATCATGTTGGATCGGATAAGTGTTTCCTATTAACTTAACCCAGTTCGTTCATCAAGTTATATTGGTCAAGTGTTTCTTGTTAACTTAACCCCACGTATTCATCTTGTTGTATTGGTTAAGTGTCATCAATCAATTCAAGTTAACTTAACCCACCTACGTGTCATGTAACTTTGGTTAAGTGTTGTCTTCTTGTGTTAACTTAACCCTACCACAAATCAAGTTATGTTGGTTAAGTGTTGCCCTCTTATTTTAAACTTAACCTTTCCATAAATCAAGTTATATTGGTTAAGTGTTTCTTATTACTTAACCCTACCTATTCACCATGCTATACTGGTTAAGTGTTTCCTATTAACTTATCCCTAGTCATTCATCTTGTTATATTGGTTAAGTGTTTCTAAATTTACTTCACCTCACCCACTTGTCTAATTAACATGTTATAACGGTTAAGTTTTCTAAATTTACTTAACCTCATCCACTTGTCTAATTAACATGGTGTATCAGTTAAGTGTTACCTTAATTAACTTAATCCTACCATTCCTGTCTTCGCTTTAATTCTTTTATTAAAGCACCAACCACTCACATTAGACAGGTATCGTTACAGTCACTGGATGTGCCGGTAGGTTCCGGGCTGTTTTACAACGTAACTCAGTCTAACCTCGTGTCCTTTTGGGCTCAATGTGCTGACTTCCCACATTAGATCTATATTGTTACGGTGCTGGATTTGCCAGGCGGTTCCGGGCAGTCTTATGCCGTAACTCAATCTAACCTCGGGTTAAGCATATTCGTCTTTTACTAAATTTACATATTTATCCTTTTATGCAAATTATCAACAATTTATTGTCAAGGCCCACTTTCCCTCTAAATCAAGCTCATAATTTTAGGTATAAAAATTTATACCACTTTAATGCCATAAACCATTTACATGTTTATAAGCCAAATATTCCAATTATATGTAATTTCATGTTTTCCCCAACGTTCCCCCCGCTAAACGTTCGCACAAATCACATAAAATGTTAGGCTAGTTGCATAGCCTCATCTTATACACAAAAGGGGAAAAAGAGGAACATGTAATAAATCCAACATCATAAAAATATGGATCTAACTACACATGCATCATATGAACCTGGCATAGAACAATATACATTTAATTATGAACTTGCAAATTTAGATCTATTCAACATGAATCATGAAATAGGGATTTTACATAAAACTACATAAACTTAAAATTAGACCTGTAGTTGCGAACTTGCAAATCAGTTGGATCAAATCTAACATGAACCTAAACATTTTAACATGTAGTTTTGGATCATATATGTGAACATGGTTGAACATAGCAAAATCTCCAAATTGTCATACAACATATAAGTGTCATTACCAAATCATACAACTTGAAATGTCAACACCAAATTATACAATATGGTATGTCATCGCCAAATTACACAATATGATATTCCTTCACCAAATTATAATATGTCATCGCCAATTTATGTCATCGCCAAAATACACAACATAATATGTCATTGCCAAATTATACCACATATGGATTCATTGCCAAGTGTTTAACGTTTATCATCAAATTACATACAACATGATCACCACTTAGCATGATAAGAATCATAGTCTCAATCAATTCAGTTTTAACAAATAGAATAGGCATAGATTTACATTAGGCGATGTTCTACATCCATTTATTTATTCACGATTATTATATCATTTAAGTCTAAATGATAACTGGACTTACAAAAAGGAGATTAGTCTTGTGTCTAGGGATCTGTATTCCGAATTTGGATAGCTCTCCTTTGTTGTAGACGTTGAATTCTCTTAGTTGAATTAGATTTGATTTAATTTGATTCTTGCTTCTATCTTGCTTTCTAGTTGAATGGGAATGGCGGCTACTCTAGTTTGAGTGTTGACAGCATGACGGTCTTAGGAATATTTTTGTGTGGCTTAGGGTTTTAGATTTAGGTTGCTTATATAAAAGTTAAATCTTATGTGAGCCGTTAGATCGTTTTAGGAGAAATCAGAGCCGTCCAACTAAAGCAATGCGTCATTCAGCCAATCATAGCATGACACATAAGCCCTAACACCTCAGAATTTGTCACAAAGCCAATCAAAGAAGGCCACGTAAAAAAGACAATCCTTGACCAACAAAAAATGTGCCACATGCGCCACATGGTGCGTACACGTCATATATATATATATATATATATATATTCTATTTATCTATCTTTCCAATTAACCATTTTCACACTAAACCACTTTTTGAACTGCGTTCACACTATGCCACTTTTTAGCCATTCCTCTAAAACAAAAACATGGAGCTGGCGGGAATCGAACTTTGTACCTCTTTTATGCAAATCACATGTTCTAACCAAATGAGCTACTAAGTCTTTTGCTTACAAACCTTAGAACAATGCTAAACACTATTCTTTTCTCATTCTTCTTTTTCATGTTTTGCTGCAATATTTAATTTAAAGATATCTTCTTTATTCGGAGTCCGATTTACGCAAAATCGGGCTCTATCTCAAGCAGAATTCCAAGATGAACGCAATGGCATAACCCGTTTCACCTATTTCTTCTTTTTCAAATTAATTATTCTTTTATATGTTATTTTAATATTCTCAGAAAATACGGGGTGTTACATTCTCCCCTCCTTAAAGGATTTCGTCCCCGAAATCATCAAGTTAAGAAGAATGTATATCCTACCATCCAACATCCATCTACTCAACCATTCAATCACAGGTGTCCATTGTCATTAAAAAGAATTCTAATGCTTTCATGATCATATGCATGTGTGTGTACATGTCCTTATCTAATGCAAAATCAGGCGGTCTACTGATTTAGTTGACCTCCTCAATGCGGATTATGTCAGTGCCATGAGTCCATCATGTATGCAATTATTCCTAGTCGTACTTTATAAATACTACACGAGTGCACAATCATTCATACAAAAGCAACATCCATATGATAACACATCAAGTTTCAGTTCATATATATATATAATTCACTCATGCATATGCAATATGAAAGTGACTGAGCCGATCTAGTGCCTAATGTGTGTATATGCATCCACGAGCAACCACTTGCAACCAACAAACATAACATGTTTCAAACACATGTTTACATACATTGGCTTCTACCGAAGGATTGAAGATATGACCTAGAGGATATTCCTAAAAAGATAGAAACAAACATGCATAGAATTCCTAGAAAAAGAGATCAAGGATATACCCTCAAGAAAAAGGGTATGATGCGCGTGTCTTATCTTCAGTCTCCCACATCGCGTCTTCTTGAGCTTCACTCCACTGTACCTTAACTAATTTAACTTCACGATTGTGAGGTTTCTTGACCTCCATTTCTGAAACCCACTAGTAAAGATAGGAGCTCGATCACTGACTATGCAAGAGGGTATCCAATGTAGTCGAACTATCTTTCCAAGATAAACAGGTGTTAACCATGATACTAAGTGTATATACTAAGATGATTAGAGGTCTCTCCTCTACTTAGCTTATCCATCATGTCACAAATCTGAGGGTCTAAAGCTAAAGGTTCCTATGTATTTTTTACCTCTCTTAAGGTCAGTCTTACTTAGGGCGCCTGCCACAACCATTTATTTATCACGCAAACCATCCTAGTCGAACTTGACATTCCTCAAGTACAAGCCCCAAAGGCCTAAATCAATATCAGACAAGCACCCAAGGAATACCTACTCCGAATTTGGCTGGTTTATGTGAGAAGATACTAGCAAAACAACCAAACAATTGAGCACTTAACCGACTATGGCTATCCTCGCCAATCTTGTTCCAAAACTATCATTGATTGCATAACTGGCTTTGCATTGTCAACTAGATATATGCGGAAGTCTATCTCGAGTTTTAGGGGGAAACCCCTAACCTAATCAAAACATCCAGCGTACTCATGGACTATTCTAATGGATTGCAAATCGTCGATAGATGCATTAAGTGATTCCAGGCGGGTAAGACAAACTGATCCCTTAGGATTGCACGAAATCTCGAGTGTATTCCCGAGGCAGGTCAAAAGTCTAACTACCCTTCGTTCACAATTACTAGCTAATCAATCCATGCTTAGAATCAACCCATAGCCTATGAAACCAAAAACATAAGTATCTCAAATGCTTACAAACCAAAGATAAATGAGCCGAACCACAAATTGGATTTGAGACAATAATGGGATCTTCTACTATACAAGTACTAAGGTGCAGAGACTCAACTATGGCAGCAGATATAAACGAATGTGAAGCGCTAAAATAAAAAAGAGTACTAACAGGATGATCAAGTAGAAAAACTAAACTTTTTCAACAGAAACCTTACACTACCTCTCTCTCAGGTACGCTGGCGGTGAGAGCATGCATTTACCCTCCTGAAAATCCTATCATTTGTTCTTGCCCTTTCCCTTGATTATACGACCCGTTATACCATAATAAAGATACTTCCTCTTGTTTTAGGTTTTACTATTCTTTCCTCCCCTCCTTTGTGAACCAAGTCTATATCCATGAGTTCTTCATCCTTGGGCTGTGCTCCTTAGCCAAACTCCCTCATTCTCATCTTTGCCATCCTTGTGTAACTTGTTGACAGGTCTCTTGAAAGTTGCCTCCATCGCACGGAAAATCCTACAAAGCTCGAAAGAAAATTAGCCGCAGGTGAAACTACAGCGGCTATAGATGGAAGTTGGGCACTTCTCCGCCCTTTGACAGGTGTCGTAGTCTCATCAAGCCTACGGAACCATGTCGCGATAAGGTTACCTCCCAGAAAGCCAGGAGCCCCAGAGACTTAGGAAAAAGGAAACAAGGATTCAAATAGAGGATCAAAAAGATAGTGCATATGGCTTTGGGGAATATGCCTTTAAAAACAAAACTCAGACAAATAAAATAGCGGAAAATAAAGTCATTTTATTAACAATGTGATCCATTCAAGCTTTTACAACAATTTTCTCAAATCATACTTAAAAGTAATACATAAAACTTCTGTCTTGATTTAATAACTTCCAAGTGTAAAATAAGCACAAAAATAACAATGATATTCCCCAACAAGGCATGAGCCAGCCATAGCAGTGGAAGAGAGAGTCCAATGCAAAACATCGACCAACTTCGAGCTCGAAAAGAAAACTAAGCTAAGTGGTAACATTTCCTCCCTGAGAACCTGGGTGGAACGGAAGAAAAGAGGCGAAACAAAACTAGGGCAGGCATGAGTCTGGTAAGTCCAGTGATTATTCAGCAAATAAAGTGGTAAGAGAACCATGACATGAATAAATTGGATGAAGGACAACAACAAATAAATAAAGTAACATAGGATAAGCATAAGGTATGATAAGGCAAGATGAACTGAATGCACTCCTACTCTTTCTTTGCTTCGCTACTACCTTGTTAATCCGATTTTTATATCTATCTCTACACCACCTAACTAGTGTCCTAACTAGTAATCTGCATAAAATGATATATTACAACGTGATCCCAATCCCCGCAATTGTGGTAGCCTTCAGGTGTACATCTAGTATGAGGATCTTACCTCAATCAGCATAATTGCCATGAAGATGTTAGATGTACCCTTACTACCCCATCGATCGGCTCCCTAGTTGTATTAAAGTTCCATGTGTCTATGTCAATCGGCCCTCTCTTGCATGTAGATACCATGTGTTGGTCCCACCATAAGTGTATCAATCCTTATGATAGTGACACAATTCAAGATACACATTGTATAACTTCTGGTACCCAATGTTTGCTTTTTCCCACTTTAGAGTACGTGCACGCCCGTAAACCGTCGGAACCTACACCGACATACCCCCTGCCGCTGTTTTGACCGCTTATAATCAGCCCACTAATCGTGCCCCACCCTGTCTAGTTTCAGGGTACCATGATACATCTATGTGGGTTACTGCTGAAATGGGTCCCCGTTACTAGGGTTTCCTACTGGTTAAGTTTTGTGGGCCTATATTTACTAATATTACCCACCAGCCCGATATGTACTTAACCCTCTCACTGATTCAAGCATGTTTACTTAACAGTTAAGTTTGTGGGCCTATATGTACATATATTACCCACCTACACGAGATGTACTTAACCCTCTCATCGATTCAAGCATATTCATTTAACGGTTAAGTTTGTGGGCCTATATGTATTCATATTACCCACCTAAACGAGATGTACTTAACCCTCCCACTGATTCAAGCATGTTTATTTAATGGTTAAGTTTTGTGGGCCTATATTTACAAATATTACGCACCAACCCAATATGTACATAACCCTTCCACTGATTCAAGCATATTTATTTAGTGGTTAAGTTTTGTGGGCCTAAATGTACTGATATTACCCACCTACACGAGATGTACTTAACCCTCCCATCGATTCAAGCATGTTCATTTAACGGTTAAGTTTGTTGGCCTATATGTAGTGATATTACCTACCTATACGAGATGTACTTAAACCTCCCACTGATTCAAGCATGTTTATTTAATGGTTAAGTTTTGTGGGCCTATATTACTAATATTACGCACTAACCCGATATGTACTTAACCCTTCCACTGATTCAAGCATGTTTATTTAATGGTTAAGTTTTGTGGGCCTATATTTACTAATATTACATACCAACCCGATATGTACTTAACCCTTCCACTGATTCAAGCATGTTTATTTAATGGTTAAGGTTTGTGGGCCTATATTTACTAATATTACCCACCAACCCGATATGTACTTAACCCTCCCACACATTATGTCATATTGGTTAAGTGTTGTATGTTCATGTTAACTTAACCCACTCATTCATCATGTCATGTTGGTTAAGCGTTTCTTATTAACTTGACCCACCTTACTTATCATGTTGGAATAGTTAAGTGTTTCCTATTAACTTAACCCCGTTCATTCATAAAGTTATATTGGTCAAGTGTTTCTTGTTAACTTAACCCCACGTATTCATCTTGTTGTATTGGTTAAGTGTCATCAATCAATTCAAGTTAACTTAACCCGCCTACGTGTCATGTTACTTTGGTTAATTGTTGTCTTCTTGTGTTAACTTAACCCTACCATAAATCAAGTTATATTGGTTAAGTGGTGCCCTCTTATTTTAACTTAACCTTTCCATAAATCAAGTTATATTGGTTAAGTGTTTCTTATTACTTAACCCTACCCATTCATCATGCTATATTGGTTAAGTGTTTCCTATTAACTAAACCCTAGTCATTCATCTTGTTATATTGGTTAAGTGTTTCTAAATTTACTTAACCTCACCCACTTGTCTAATTAACATGTTATAACGGTTAAGCGTTCTAAATTTACTTAACCTCACCCACTTGTCTAATTAACATGGTGTATTGGTTAAGTGTTACCTAAATTAACTTAACCCTACCATTCCTGTCTTAGCTTTAATTCTTTTATTAAAGCACCAACCACTAACATTGGACAGGTATTACGGTCACTGGATGTGCCAGTCGGTTTCGGGAAGTTTTACACTGTAACTCAGTCTAACCTCGGGTTCTTTTGGGCTCAATGCGCTAACCTCTCACATTAGATCTATATTGTTACGGTTGCTGGATTTTCCAGACGGTTCCGGGGAGTCTTATACCGTAACTCAATCTAACCTCAGATTAGGTAAATTCGTCTTTTACTAAATTTACATATTTATCCTTTTATGTAAATTATCAACAATTTATTGTCATGCCCCACTTTCCCTCTAAATCAAGCTCATAATTTTAGTTATAAAAATTTATACCACTTTTATGCCATAAACCATTTACATGTTTATAAGCCAAATATGCCAATTCTATGTAATTTCATGATTTTCCGCAATGTTAACCCCATTAAACGTTCGCCCAAATCACATAAAATGTTAGGATCGATACGTAGCCTCATCATATACACAAAAGGGGAAAAAGAACATGTAATAATTTCAGCATCATAAAAATATGGATCTAACTACACATGTATCATATGAATTTGGCATAGAACAATATACATTTAATTATGAACTTGCAAATTTAGATCTATTCAACATAAATCATGAAATAGGGATTTTACATAAAACTACATAAACTTAAAATTAGACCTGTAGTTGCGAACTTGCAAATCAGTTGGATCAAATCTAACATGAACCTAATCATATTAACATGTAGTTTTGGATCATATATGTGAACATGGTTGAACGTAGCAAAATCCCCAAATTGTCATATACCAAATCATACAACTTGAAATGTCATCACCAAATTATACAATATGGTATGTCATCGCCAAATTACACAATATGTTATTCCATCGCCAAATTATAATATGTCATCGCCAATTTATGCCATCGCCAATTTATGCCATAACGTAATATGTCATTGCCAAATTATACAACATATTGATTCATTGCCTTGCATTTAACATTTGTCATCAGATTACATACAACATGATTACCACTTAGCATGATAAGAATCATAGTCTCAATCAATTCAGTTTTTAAAAAAAGGATAGGCATAGTTTTACATTAAGCGTTGTTTTACATCCATTTATTTAGTCATGATTCTAATATCATTTAAGTCAAAATGATAACTGCACTTACAAAAAGGAGAATAGTCTTGTGTTCAGGGATCTGTATTCTGAATTTGGATAGCTCTCCTTTGTTGTAGACGTTGAATTCTCTTAGTTGAATTTGATTTGATTTAATTTGATTCTTGCTTCTATCTTGCTTTCTAGTTGAATGGGAATGGCGGCTACTCTAGGTTGAGTGTTGACAGCATGACGGTCTTAGGAATATTTTTGAGTGGCTTAGGGTTTTAGATTTAGGTTGCTTATATAGAAGTTAAATCTTATGTGAGCCATTAGATCGTTTTAGGAGCAATCAGAGCCGTCCTACTAAAGCAATGTATCACTCATCCAATCATAGCATGACACATAAGCCCCAACACCTCAGAATTTGTCACAAAGCCAATCAGAGAAGGCCACGTAAAAAAGACAATCCTTGAATAAACAAAAATGCGCCACATGCGCCACATGATGCGTACACGTCATATATATGTATATATATATATATATATATTTTCTATATATATATATATATTCTATTTATCTATCTTCCCAATTAACCATTTTCACACTAAACCACTTTTTGAACTACGTTTACACTAAGCCACTTTTTAGCCATTCCCCTAAAACAACAATATGGCGCTGGCGGGGATCAGACTCTGTACCTCTTGTATGCAAATCACATGTTCTAACCAAATGAGCTACTAAGTCTTTTGCTTACAAACCTTAGAACAATGCTAAACATTATTCTTTTCTCATTCTTCTTTTTCATGTTTTGCTGTAATATTTCATTTAAAGATATCTTATTCATTCGGAGTCCGATTTACGCAAACTCGGGCTCTATCTCAAGCAAAATTCCGAGATGAACGCAATGGCGCAACCCGTTTCACCCATTTCTTTT